>ML682134.1:1562553-1585459 GCA_007922195.1 Podocnemis expansa
GGGGGGTTGGCAGGGTGGCTAGGGAGCCTCCCAGGAGATCCAAGAGGTCAGTGACCTAGATGGAGAAGGAGAAGGTGGGAAAGGGGGTTGAAGAGACAAGGCACAGCTGGTACCATTCCCCTGCCCCAGCCCAGGGCCCCCCACTGCTGGAACAGGTAATACACCTGGGTGCCATCCTGCTGAGCACTGGAAGCCAATGTGGGCACAATGGTCTCAGGTCCAGCCTTTTCCACCACTGCCTCGTCTGCACCAGGGCCTGTCACCTCTAGCTGGGGCATCTTCTCCAGAACAGACGCCCTGTGGAAATAGCGTAGGAACCCAGGAGTCTGGGCTCCCAGTTCCCATTCCTCTGCACCCCACTCTCAACCACTACTCCCAATTTCCCTAAAAGAACCAGGCAGAGAACCCCCCCAAACCTTCCCTGTTCCCCCCTCTAACCATTAGCCCCCACTCTCTTCCAAGAGCCAGGGAAAGAACCTAGAAGTCCTGGCTCCCTGTTCCCTCCCTATCACTCTAACCACCAGTCCCCATTCCCCTCACAGAGCTGGGAAGAGAGCCCAGGATTCTGGACTCCCAGCCCCTCACCTGAGATGGTCATATTTCCGGAAAAGGGCATCATACTCCACTGCCCTTTGCTGCAACTCGAGGTCTTGGCAACTGCCATAGATAGAGACAATGCATCGGATGCGGCTGGGGTGGAGAAAAATTGGGGGGAGGGCATCAATTTCCAGCAGCAAAAGGAGCTTTGGGGGGATGAGGGAAAAGGGGAGAGATAGAGGTGGGTCAGAATTCACCTGGGGGCTGAGTAAACCTAGAGGTGGGGGGCAGCAAGGATTTCAGGTGCCTGGAGGATGTGGGGGGTCAAAAGAGGCTGCAGGCACAAAACTGGGGTGCAGCTGGGTTTGGAGCCACAGTGCAAACATGGGGTGCAAGGAAGTTTCTGGGACTATGCACAGAGATCTGGATCATAGCAGGGACTTGGGAAGCATAGGGAGTGTAGATTATAGATTAAGGGGCACTGGGATCATGGATAGTTTATGGGGGCACAGTTGGAAACTGGGGTGCATGCCCAAGAATTTTGAGGGTGCAGGGACATGGAAAAGGATCCTTGGGGTTGCAGCAAGGATTTGCAGTGCAAGGAAATTTCCTTTGGATTTGGGGGTACAGGGAGCATGCTCAGGGAATTGGGGGTTCAGCAGGTATTTGGAGGTGCAGAGAGCATGCCTAGAATTTGAGGGTACAGGGAGCATTCCCAAGGATTTGGGGGATGCAGCAGCAGGGATTTGGGGGGCCTCACTCAATGTTCCCCTTCAGGCGAGTGCTGAGTTTCATGAGGGCTGTCAGGGTAATGGCACGTGTGAGGGGCAGCGTGAGGTGGGACTGCAACACCCGCTCCATCAGCACCAGCACCTGCTCCTCCTCCATCTGTGGGGGGCAACATGAGGCAGGGGTGAGCCAGGACCCAGCACCCTATCATTCCCCTCCTTCCACACCAGATATCCTTGGCCCTGCCAGGGCAACTCTACACCTAAATATTAGGAGGGGTCCCAGCTTCCACCAGCCACCAGGGCCCTGATCCATTCTCTCCCTGCCCTTGCAGCCCCCTGAGTCCCTCCCAACTCCCGGGCCCACCGCTGGCCCCTGCTGCCCTGGACCAACCCCCTACCCTGGGCCCTTACCTGGCGCCATGGCTGTGACCATGCTCAGAGCAGGCTCAGGCCAGAGCAGGAGTTTTAAAAACTCCCAGCTCAGCCTCATGCAGCTCCCTCCCAGCTGCGGCCCTGCAGCATTCCCTGACTGGGGGTGCGATAGTGTACCCCTGCGCAGTTGAGTGGTGGGCTACTCAGGGTGCTGCCCCTGAGTTTCAGGGGGGCTAAGGCTCCCTGGGCCCCCCCCCCCAGTGACATCACTGGGCCCCATACCTCCTGCCTTCCCTGACCTGCACAGGCTCCGCCTTTTCGCAGCTGCCATCCAATAGGAGGTCGCCGTATTCCCCAATGCACCAACTGGCCACCTGCACCAAGGGTTGCTGCAAAAGAGGGGGGAGATACTCCCAAAATAAAAATGTGGATTAGTTCCCCCCCTGCCAAATGCCTGGCCCCACCCCTGAAATGCCTGGCCCTGCCCTCTGCCCTCTCACCTGAGAGATGTCATTGGCCAGTGCCCCATAGAGGCGTCTCACAATGTAGGGATGCAGTTCTCTGGCTCCCCCAATCAATTGGATCAGGCGGGAGACAGCGTCATCTGGCACTGAGGAGCCAGCCTTGGGGATGGGGGAAAATAGGGTTACCCATTGCTTCTCACCAGCTCCCTGTCATTTCCAGTTCCACCCATCTCCTCATCCATTCCTTCCTTCCCGAACTCTGCCCTCCATCCCTGCCCGGGTCCCTTATCCACCCTTCCCCACATCTCCCCATCAGCTTCTCCCTCCCCTCGTCTATCTATTGCCAGCCAGCCACTAATGAGTTAAAGAGACCCAGGAGTCTAAAATGGACCCTCAGGGGCAGGGCTGTCCCTGGGGGGGGGGGTGCAGGGCCCTGGGTGAATCACCATTTGCAGGCCCCCACTCACCCTCCCAGGCACTGGGGGGTGGCGCTGGCTGGCCCAGGGGAGGGGCAGGCCCCTGGGCTGGCCAGCCAATGCCAGGGATTGGGCAAGCCAGCCAAAAACAGTGGAACAGGAGTGTGAGGTCTGGCTTCTCAGCCACCCTTAAGACAGTGGTTGTCAAACTTTTTTCCTTGGGACTTAGCTCTGGACCCCTCTGCCATGTGGCGACCCTCTACTGAAAAAAAAGCAGCTGCCACCAGAACATTGAACAGTGACCATGGCTGTGGGGGGGGCGGGGTGTGTGCAAGCCCTCATAGCTTTCATCCATTCTCTTGAGGCTTCTATTACACCTCTGAAAGCTACACATTTAATTTGAGATCACATACATGGAACATGCAGAGGGTGATTCCGCATGCCATACTTCTGTCTCAAATCAGGAAGTATGTCAAGTCTCTAAAATTGCATGTAGTAGCCTGGGGCGTGTGTGTGGGAGCTCCTCGCAAATTGTGGGGGGAGGGCAACTGGGTGGAGAAATGAGATGGAAGTGCTGAGACAGAGGAAGGAGAAGAGAGCCAATGCCAGGCTGGAGAGAAAGGTCTTGGAAGATCCTGTCTGCTGCTGAGCCTGTCCAAGTCCCTCCAGGTCCTGCTTCCTTCTCCACCCCCCAACCCCAGGAACTAAAGCAGCCCCTCTGGGTTCCACTTTCATCTCTGCACTTCATCTGCTTCCTGAGTCTGCATGAGTTTTCATGAACACACAATTGTCCACAATACTGTGATTGGAGGGGTGCTAGCCCTCTCTGCTTGGTCTGGTGACCCCTGGCAGTGTGCATAAGGAACCAACACAGTGGGGCTATCCACTCCCCCCTTCAGATTAGGACCTTGTTATAATTTCTCCTTCCAGCAGATTCTGTTACTTAGGCTTTCTAATTGTAGAAAAAATACCATACTTTGTAAGACAAGCTCCTATTAGAACAGTTTGCTTTTCTCTTCTCTTTTTAATTATCAGTCAAAAAAACTCTGAAGTTTTTATTAAAATCTAGAAGTTATAGCTTTTGTTGCAAGCAAGGGAATTCTTAACCCACTGAAAAAGAGGCAAGTCCGAATTTGCAAAAATAACTGCAATCCCCATATCCCAGAAATGTTGGAATAAGTAGGTATTCAATTTTTTTCTTCATGGGGTCTATTGATAAAAAAACACAAAGGTTGCTTGCCAGCGACCTCAGTCCTTTTCATATGAATGAGGAAAGCCCAAAGAGATACTGAGTCAAACAGGCAGCATAGTGGTTGTTTGAACAATTAGCACCTCATGACTCACCTTTGTTGCAATGCTGATTCACTGCCTTAAGCAACTTTTACACCAAGCCACTCCCCTAGCCTCACAGTAAAGCCAGCCCTGTGAACCGCACTACCACTTTTGGCAGGCATGCCCAGTCCCTGGCGGGGGGGGGGGCAGTGGTATGGCCCTGCGGGGCCCCCCAAAACACGAGGCCCTGGGCAGCTGCCCCTCTCGCCCTACGCTAAGGATGGCCCTGCTCAGGGGGATGGGGGATACAGACACCTCATGATACCCCTATAATAGATATTCTGCAGCCTCTGTTCTAGACGACTCCTGCACCAAGCCAGGAAAGTTGAAGTTCTGGTCCCTATCTTTGCCCCGTCAAAGCCACAAGCACCTTGCACCCCCAATCTCCACACAGTACCCTTAGGTCCTCTGCTGCACCCTGACACCTCACCACAGTCAGGACTTGCAGCATGGTATCGATGTGCCAGCGCTTGTTTGGGGCGAATCTGCAGGTGACAAGACAAAGAGGGTCAGGGGGGTCACGGGGTATCTTCTGCCAGTACCACTCCCCCAATGCTTCCTGCCAGCCAAACTCACCGCTCGGCAGCCAGGAGCAGCCCAGAGGCACAATGGGGCTTCACAACCAGGGGACAGGAGTCAAGGAACTCCAGCAGCTCCTGGGTCACAGTCCGGACATTGGCAGCAGTCACCAGGGCCAGGCTGAGATCTAGGGCACGCCTGGGGGTGGGCAGAGGAAAGGGGGTGTCACTGGGACCTGGGCTTCCTCCAGCCCCCTCCCTCCCAGGGGGACCTCAGCCCTCTCCCTGTCCCACATCTCACCGGTAGACAGAGGGATCCGGATCGCGCAGACAAGCCAGCACAGTGGCCCGGTGCCGCTGGAGGGAGCTCTGCTCCACTGGGACCAGCCGCGCCAGCGATGTCAGGGCCACGGACCTGCAGGACCACCCAGACGCCTGGGTCCTAGCCTCGGCTCTCTGGCCCCACCCCACCTGATCACTCCCATCTGGCCAGGCTCCTCTCCACTCTGTCTCTCCATGATCACCCCCACTCAACCCCTCCCCACTCTGCCTCATGCCCCCAATCATCCCCCTGTCCCCTCTCCCAAAATTCAAAGCTCCCACCAAGCCCCTCCCCACCCTGTCCCCCAAAATTCAGACCCCCAACTCAGCCCTTCCCCATCCTCTCTGACCCCCAAATCTAGTCCCATGCCCAATCTCATTTTTGCCCCCAATCCACCCACTCTCCCTCCTCATGCTTGACCTCCCTCACCCCTGGCCTCACCCCACCCCCTATTTCCATCCCTTGCCTTGGGGGGGGTTAATGTCCCTAGCACTTGGGTCCCTTTCCTTGGTCTTCCCTGGCTCCTTTCTTACTACAGCCTGAGTGGGACAGGGGCATCCCAGACACCTGAGTCCTTTTTACCTGATGTTCCGATCCTTGCTGAGGAGGAATCGTCCCAGAATATTGACAGCCAGAACCTGGGGGTTGGGGGGGAGGCTGAGATCGGAGAGAACTCATCTCACCAATACCAGCCCTGGCTTGGGGGAAGAGAAGGGGACACTGGTGCAGGGCAGCCATGGAAGGGGGGAGAATCCATCTGGGAATGGGCCATTCTTCTGTGGAACTTCCCACAGCTGGATTCTGAACCAATGCAGATGGGGGAGGACATAGGGGGGGAGTGAGTTACCATCCCTGGGGAAGGAGTAGCCTTGCCTCATGGATAAGGGTGTGTGTCCCCCCCACCATACCCGCAGGCCAGGCGCCGAGCGCACCCCAGTGATGGTCATCACAGCCTCGTACAGCACCGCGTTCCCCACGTTGTGCTGTGTGTCTGTGTTCATGGCCACCTGGTGGAGAGATGGGGTGTCAGTGCCAGACGGATGCTTCCCTCAACCAATCTGTCCTTTTTCCCTTCTCCCCCACCCCATCATCCTCCTGTCTGCCACACCCACCTGGGCAAGGGCATCACTCACAGCTTCAGTGATCTCCTCCTTGCCCTGTCCCAGGACCCGCAGCAGCCGCAGGACCCGCACCTGAAAGGGCAGATGGGAAGGTTAAGGGGGACGTGAATGTGTGTGACCAGGGCCGGTCCCACCATAGAGACGACCTAGGTGGTTGCCTAGGGCACCAAACAAGGAGTCCTGTGGCACTTTTAAAGACTAACAAATTTATTTATCGCAGGTGTTGCTGGGCTGGTGCCAGGGAAGCTATTTTAAATTTCCTGCCCTGCTGCACACAGGTCTTGCAGCCCAGGGTGGAGCAAGGTGGGAAATCCTCTGCTCCCCCTTCAGGAAAGATAAGTGCTTGCGGGGGCTAGGAGAAGGGGGAGGGAGGCTGGGCATAGGCCTCTCAGCTGGCCTGTAGCTCAGTCAGACCACCACGAAGCCCGGCCTGGCATACCGCTTGGCCTACACCCCTCAGCCGGCCCACCCCTTGGCTAGACTTGGGAGGGGTCTAGGAGGAGTGGGATGGAGGGTCCACCACCCAGCCCAGGCCACCAACCGGAGGGGGAGGGGGCGAGTCAAAATCACAGTAGACTATGGTGCCAGAAAACCGTGGACCAGCCCTGGGTGTGACATGCTGCACCCCACATGCATCCTTGTGGTGTGATCTGTGTGCATTCATGTTCACCCCTACAGTGTAACTGTGTAAGGCCTTGTGCAAAGTACATTGTGTAAGATGTTTTTGTGACATGCTCTGTTACTGTCATGAGGTCCCCATCTTCAAGCATCTGACCAAGTGGGATTTTCTCCCATTAAAGCTCCTACGATAAATAAATTTGTTAGTCTTTAAAAGTGACACAGGACTCCTTGTTTGTTTTGCCGAACTAGACTGACACGGCTGCCCCTCTTGAATTTATTACTGTCCTGGTGGCATGCTTCCAGAGATATGAAACTCTGCCATGTCATGGCCCCAGATGCATGTCTAACATGGCTGGAATGGGTGCAGACAAACACAAACCTGTGGTTTCATGCCCCGCAGAGGCAGGCATACAGAGACAACTGACTGGTCTAAGCATCTGTGAGCACCTTGGTTTAAGTGGAAGGAATCATGCCTCTTGCCAGACACGTCTGATCATCTGATCCCACAGGGTGGCAAGGAAACTTGTTAAAACAAAGAGGCCGCCTTGTCTCAGCCCTCCTCCCCTGGAATCTGGCTCCCAGGCAACATCAAGGACTGGCACCTGCCCACAGGGAGGGGAAGTCTGGCTGGAAGTCATGTGGCAGCCAGTGTATGCAATAAGCTGAAGCACAGAATGGAACAGGGACCTAAGCTTAGATCAGGGGTGTCCAACCCCTCAGTGCAAGGGCTATGTTACAACTTTTTGTTCTCTCTAGGGGCAGCGAGCACGTTTCAGATTGGGGGGAGCTGCTGCTGCTTTGCCTGGCTGGCCAGCATGGGACTGCAGGGGGGGGGTGGACTAGAGGTGTTGGGGTGGAGGGAGAGGAGGAGGGGGGTGGGAATGGAGCTCTGGTTGCTGCTTTCCCCAGCCAGGCTATCACAGGCAGCTGCTGTGCTGCAGTGTCCCAGCCAGCTGGGACTGCTGCAGGCTGTGGACTCTAGGGGTTTTGGACTGGCCTGCCTTCCTGCTGAGCTTGGTTGGCATGTGAGTGGGAGGGGACCTTCAGTGGAAGAGGGAAGGGAGTTACACAAGTTGCACAACCTGCACCTGCAGGAGCCTCCCTGCCCAGCCAGGACTGGTTGATCTCCCACACCCACCTCTACACCTGAGTCCTGAAGGGCACAATGCATGGGGGGAGTGGAGGGGAGAGCCTGCTCCTCAACTCCAGGTAGGGGTGGGACAATCCATGTTTCTTTTATTTGACTGTGACTAACTCCTTGAATTAATAGTCTTTTGGAATTTTATTATTCTGCCTTAGAACCATGTCAGCTCTTGCTGTAGTCAGTAAACATTTGTGTGTTTGATCTAAAGCAGTGCGTGTGGTGTGTGTAGAGACCTCAGTTGGAGTGAAGGGCTGGTGCATAGCAACTTCTTTGAATTGATGGACAAGTGTAAATGAGCTGTTAGGGAGCAGTTGGCAGCACTGAACCCTGCCCATGGTTATTCCCATGATTGCATGTGGGGCTGGCGGTCTATCCCAGGAGTCGCAGGAAAAAGCTCTCTTCCACTGGGTAAGGGACAAATTACACACAGGTGGCTAAGCATGAGCTGAACCAGTAGCGGGGGTTCATACAGCAAGGCGGAGTAAACCAAGGCCCCGGAGTGGAGAATTAGGGTGACACAGCGGCACACCAGTCTGGATTGCAGGAGCAGAATGTCACAGTGGGATTGCAAGGGAAAGAGGGACTAGTAGAGCAAGGTGTGGGGAGAGGCAAAGTGGGGAGCAGGATTGGGGGTAGGCTGGGGGATACCTGCAGGAAGGGGTCACTGATTCCCATGATGCTGTGCTCCGGCGAGTATCCTGACCCTTCAAGGTCACGCAAGATCTCCACCACCCGGGGCACTGCCTATAGGGGAGGGGGTGATGAGTGCACAGTCCTTCCGATTGACACCCACACCAGACCCCCCCCCCAATAGTTATCATCATGCCTCCCCCCTTCTCTCCACATACCCCTTCCACTCACTGGGAACACCTGTTCCCATCTCTGGAAGGGGAGTGGGGGCTAGTGGTTAGAGCAGGGGGTTGGGAACCAGGACTCCTTGGTTCTCACCTTGCGGAAGTGATTGAGAACATCGGGGTTTCGTTCGCACATTTCCGTGATGAGCAGCAAGGTGGCGTGAAGGAGGCCTGACAAGAGACTGACAGGTGTCAGTCACCCCTCCCCGCCCTTCCCCCACAGTCCTTCTGCCTGCACAGAAGCCCCTCACTTTGGCATAAGTTTGTGCTGGAGGCAGGGAGCCAATTCTCAGTCAGTGCCCTCTCTTCTGAGGTTTACAACCTTGCACTGTATTTTGGCAGCAGGGATGTGAACTAGAGCTGGGCCCCAGTTTACCCATGGACTCCTTGCCCACTTGGGGGAGTGGGCTGTAGTCTAATGTGTGACAAAGCTCTGGATGAACCTGGGTGGGTCCCCAGGAAGCCATAAAAATCAGAAGGGGCAGGGGATTGGAGGGAGGACTTTTCAGGGGTCCCTTACCATGATTTCGGTGCTCCAGGAGCTGATCGCAGATGGGAATGAAGACATCAGAGAGCTCTGGGACCTTGCGGACTATGTGGACGGCACAGGCCACAGCCTGGGAGAAGGAGCAAAGACTGAGGTTGGAAGGGGGGCAGAAAAAGGGTGGTTCAGGCACAAAGGGGGGTGTATGTGAGATTGTAACCCATATGCCTAAAAAGGAGTAATCTCTTTCAGGGATCCCTTATGGTTGGGTTACGTTGCTGGGTAGATTTTGCAGCCCAGAAACCAGAACTTTCTGGTAAGAGGGTGTGGTAGCACATTGAGCATACTCCACAAATTTTATTGTTATGCTGGAGTTACATGCCCAGGGAGAAGCATGAGAGCAGCAGCCGAGAGAGCAGCGGTGCTGGAGAGCTGCAGAGTCCATGTGCCCAGTGATTGAGTGAGAGGAGCTGAGCCCGGAGTGGACTGCAGGATGTTTTCTCCCTGCTTTGGACTGTTTTACAGGGGAGTTTTCTGTTGTGGACCTGAAAGCTGGATGGCCAATGACCTGATTGCATGGTGCTGGTTGAGGAGAGGAAAGGAAGGACTGCATGGATTCCAGCTGAAGATTCCTGCAGCCAGAGAAGATGAGGATTGGTTCTCTCTTGCATTCAAGCCTCAAGGACTTAAAAGACTGCAATTGAGATAGGGGTGACTCCACCTGAACATTGGGACTCCTGGGTTTTTTACTGTTTTGTTTAAATTTATCATGTTTTCTTAGAATAAAGTTTGTTTAGTTGGTTAATAAAGTTCATTGTTATGTTTATGCTGAGTGGTAGTTTAATGTGGGATGGGAACTCTGAGCAGTCCTCACTGTGAGTCCTGAACAGCCTGGATCCTAGCTCTCCAGCTGCTTTCTGCAGAGGTTTCTCTGTTAGGCACTGGAGAAGGGCAAGTGAATGCATTTGAGTCACCCTATCAGGTTTACAAGATGGCTCACAGGGGATTACAATAAGGGTATTGAAGGAAGAAGACAGGCAAGGGGTCCCAAGGAGGAGAAGGTGAGGGTGTCCCCCACTCACCTTTCGGCGCATGGGACCTGGGGCGTCCCCAGCCAGTCGCTGCACCTCCCCTGCCAGGTCTCTGCACATTTCTGGGGAGCCCAAGGAGGCCAGGCAGGCCAATGCCAGGCTCTGCACGCTGGGGGAGGGGTGTGACAGGTCACTGCAGGGAGAAGGTGGGAGGGGTGGACCTCAAAACTGGTCTGGAGAACTAGATCCCAAACACCCCTCAAACCACCACAGCCCAGCTCCAACTCCTCCCCAAATCCAGTCCTCTGACCGCCACCGCCAACCTCATCCTCTGAACCCCCAAATCCTGCCCTCACCCTCTGACTCAGCCCTAACCCTCCCAAGCCACCAGCATGCACCCAAGGGCCTGAATCCTGAAACTCCAGACTGAGCTCCTAAAACTATTAGCCTCCTGGGAGCTGCAAACCTCAACCCATCAGCCCCCACAACCCAAGCCCCTTTGGAGGTCCCCCTCACTTCTTGATGCTATTGGTCAGGAGCAGGTGGGTATCCTGCCTCTCATCCAAAAGGAGCGCAGCACCCAGGTAGCCAATCCGCTTCTCAGAGAAGTGGGAGGAGGCCAAATGTTTGAAGCACTCCATCTGGGGGAACAACATTGGGTAGGGGGTTAGAGGAGAAGGTAGGCAGACACTGCAGAGCAACAGGAGAGGAGATGTTGGAGCAACAAGGCAGGAAGAAACAGTGGGGTAGCTAGGAGATGGGGTAAAGGGTGGGGATTTGGGGTATGAGGGAAGGAAGGAGATGGGGCTACCAGCAGTTCAAGGGTGACAGGAGAAAGAGAAATTAACAACTTTAGTCTTCCTCTTGCCCCAGTGGGAGTAGCTGGGGGGGGTCAGGGATGCACTGGGGGATATTGAGGTCCCACCCAGTCTGAGGGTGCATCCATGGGTCTCTGAGAGCTATATTTGGGAATGCAGAAGGAAGATACTGACCTCGGAGGAGGCCTGAAGTTGTAGAGGAGATTCGGATCCCCTGGAATCTGCGGCACAGTGGGGCAGGAGGTGGGTTCCCCAGGGGTTACAGAGTATTTTGAGGCTCTGGGTCTGGGGGTACAGCAGGCAGTGTCAGGATCTGGGGGATATCAGGGGGGTGGGGCTCCCTTACCTGCCCGAAGTGGGCGGGGTACCCCAGCAGGTGGACGTAAAGCAGTTTGGTGAGGTTTGAAGTGCCGGTCCGAGACTCCCCAGCCCGAAGAGCCCCCCGGATCCGGGCACATTCTCGCTGCACCAGCTCCCGCTCTGCTGCCTGTGTCCGTGCCCCCCTCACGGCTCGGATCAGTTCTGCCAGCGGCATGCCAGCGTCCCCCATCCTAGGATGGAAAGGAAGGGTTCACCCCCTAGGCATCCCTCTTCTCACTGAGGGTCCTCACCGAACCCCCAAAACCCCATATTCCACAAACCTCCCCCTCATTGTGTTTCCACCCCACTTCATTCCTGTACTCCAGGCACATCAGTGCTCCATTTCCCCCTCCCTGACCCCACTCCCCCTTTTTGCCCTTCACACCCTCTTGACACCCCCCCCCCACATTCCCTTCTTCCCACCCACTACCCCCAGGCTTCTGCCTCCCCCTCACCTACCTGCTGTCCCACATCAACCCCCACCCCTCACCTTCTCCAGGATCGGGGCCCCCTCTGCCAAAACTTCCAGGCTTGGACTCAGCCCCCACGTTCCAGCCCTTCATGCCCTGACTTCCGCATTACTAGGCCCTCACCTGTCTCACCTGAGGTGCTCTCACCTGGAGCATGGGGGCCCCCTGCTGGCCACGGGACTGACCTGCACCCACCCGACTGCCCAGCACCGGATCCCAGTCAATTTCCAAAGGGATAGCCATGTTAGTCTAGTCCAGCAAAAAAAAAAAACCAAGGAGTTGTGTGGCACTTTAAGACTAACAGATTTATTTTTCGCATGAACTTTCGTGGGAGAAAATCCCACTTCATCAGATGCTTCGAAGATGCCCATTCCCGGCATGGAGGGGGAGAAGGACTGTGTCTGGGTGAGCAATACTTGGGGTTTTGGGAGAAAGTTGGGGCAAAAATTGGGGGCTTATGGGAAACTAGGCAGAGGCACAGGCACTGGGGGAAAGTGGGGATCTGAGGACAATGACTTTGGGGTTCAGCATAAAACAGGATGCTGGGGCAATAACTGGAGGATTGGGGGCTCTGAGGGGAGAATCTGGGCAGAAATTGGGGAGCTCATGAATTTTCAGGGGAAAATCTGAAGAAATGGGATGGGCTTTAGGGGCAGCTGGGGTGAGTCATTCTGCCCCTGGATGCCTCAGTTCTAGCCCCACCTCTGGGAAGAGAGTGAGGTCTCGTGGTTTGAGCAAGGGGCAGGGAGCCTGGAATCCCAGGTTTATTTCTGAGCACTGCTTGCATCATTCAGTTTATAGGTGTCTATGTGCCACAGCGCATGATTGGCTGGAAACTTTTTGCCTTAGCTTGTCAGAGCAGGGTCAGTGGCCAACACTCCCTCTGGCCACTCCCACAGCTATATATATAGCCCTGACCCTGATCCTCCTCAGTTCCTTTTTCTGCCCTCAATGATGATTATGGAACAACCTGTTCCTTGCATTGGTGCAAGTGCCTGTCTATTCCACTCTGTTTATGAGCCATCTGTTCAAGCTACAAGACCTGTTTGAATCCTCACAGCGAGAGCCTGAACACCACTCCCACCTGCCGCCCGTCATGCCAGGATTCAAGCCCTGCGCGAGTTGCGGCAAGACCTTCCCAAGGGACAACCCCCATGAGAAGTGCCTTAAATGTCTGGGTGAATCTCACCAGGCAAATAAATGCTCAAATAAATGCTGTCTGTCCTTCAAACCAAGGACCTCGAAGGACAAAGAGCAGAGGCACTGTGCTCTGGCTATGGAGCAAGCACTGCAGCCTACCCCCAGTACATCGGGGACTTCCGTAGAGCCACAGGCACTGCATGCCAAGTTGGCACTGGGGCCTCTCAGCACCATTCCCCAGTGGAGCACAGGAAACCATGCTCGGTGTTGACCTCAGCATGGAAGCACCAGTGCCGCTCTGGGTCTCCATGGCCAACATCCTCTTGGGGACAAGGCCTGGAGCTCATTGCGGTGCCATCCACACCAGTGGCCTTCGAAGCTGCAAAGGCTCTTCTGCTTCTGCCCATGCCCACGCATCCCAGGCCCCTGAAGCCAAAAGGGAGGCTCACCTTCCTCTCAGGGACATGGGCTGCTCCAGAGTGAGGCTGGTTGCTGGCTACCCTGGCACCGCAGGCGTCTCCACACCACAGGGCACTGGAGCTCGAAGAGCTCTGGGAATCTTCTCCATTCCTGGAAACCTCCTCCTTCCCCGGCACTGAGCTGGGGAACAGGCAACTCACTCCCTCCCTGGCACAGGGGTAGCCGCAACTGAAGCACTCCCCTTCACCACTTCGGTGCCCTAGTGTCTCACCAGTGCAGTCCACCCCTACATCAGCTTTCATAAGACCTTCCTCCATGGTGCTGACTACACCTACCCAGCACTGCAGGAGAGGCCATTCCCCAAGTCTCAGGGTACCAGCATCGCACTCACCTGTCCATCCCAGCCTAAAGTGGGACCGGCCTGCCCATGAGGGGCCACCAGCACCAGGGCCTCATCAACACCGCCCACGCAGCAGGTCATTCTTGCCCAGTGCCTCTGAGGAGGAGTCCTCCTATGGCAACGTTGAGCTGAGGGATAGCAGCCTGAGATCATGCTAATCCTCATCTCTGGACGAGGCCATGAATCCTCGGCCATGGTCCTACAGTGAGGACCCCAGTACCCACTATGACCTCCTCTACTGGATGACAGTGCACTTGGGCATGGAGGTTGAGCCCCTCAGGGAGGACCTAGATCCTCTCTCTGCCCTGGGGTTCACAGCTCCGCAGCTGCAATCTCTGTGCCACTTCATGATAGCATGCATGACCTTGCCAGGGCGTGCTGGCAGACCCCTGCCTCTATCCCACAGGTCTCCAAAGTCACCGGCCACAAGTCCCACTTTCCCCCAGAATGGCTCCCATATCTGGTGGACCACCCAGTACCGAGCTCTCAGATGGTAGAAGCTGCCTATAGATGGGAGAGGCACGACCAACCAGTCCTCTCTCCAAGGTCCAGGGAGGCTAGGAGGCTAGACCTCCTGGGGAGAAAGGCTTATTTAACATCTGCCTTCCAGCTCCGCATTGCCAACCACCAGGTGCTGGTTGGCCGATATACCCTTGACCTCTGGGAGTCCATGTGGCACTTCTGAGACCTTCTCCCCCAGGAACACCTGAAGGATTATGACTTGGTTATAGAGGAGGGCATGCTGGCCTCCCATGATGTCCTTGTAGCGGCCTGGGATGCCTCTGACATGGCTAGCTGTGAGGTCACCTCAGCCATGGTCATGTGGAGAGCAGCAACGCTCCAAGAGTCAGGCATACCCCAGGACATGCAGTAAGCTATACAAAACCTTCCCTTTGAAGGGCAGTCATTCTTTGCAAGAACCACCAACTTTATGCTGTGCAGTATAAGGGACCCTAGAGCCACCCTTAGGTCACTGGGCATGCACACACCTCAAGTGCCCAGACAACCCCCCAGCCCTCAGCAGCCCCTCCAGCAGTCACGACAGTGGGTCCGTCAGGGATCCTCCCTACATGGCAGCAACAGAGATCAGGATGAATGGGGATCTAGAACCCCTTTGCCTTTTGGGCCCCCTTGCTAGGGAGTGGAGAACCCTTCTGTGCCCTGAACAAACTCCCTGGGCCGGACACCGCCCTCCTCAACCTGCATCTCTCTGGACAATTAGCCCTCTCCTTCACCCGTGGGCCCTCATAGCATCAACCCTTGGGCCCACAGGACCAATACCCAGGGACCAGCAACCTTAAACCACCCTCTCACACTCAGTCTCAGGATCCCTTTCCTCCCTTATAGGGCAGTGCCAATCTGCTAACCTTTGTCAGACATAACACCCTAAGGGGAATAAAATCAATGGTTGATAATGGAATAGAAAACAGCGATTTATATACACATAAGCACATATATAAATTCTAAGACCCTAGGAGAGAAAGCCCAGAAGGGAAAGGGATGAAGGGGAAGGCCTACTACTACCCTCTCCTTAACCTACAAACTGTGTGCCTGGGGATCTCTCCCAGACAGAAAACCAACTGGGGTGCACAGGGGAAGGGGGAACAGGCCAGCAGTACCCCCCCCCCAACCCTAAACCGCCTTAGAGCCTGTGGTTGGGTCAACAGTACCACCCTAGAATGTTGATCCTGAGCGAGTATATACTCATCAAATGGCCTTCTTATACTGGGGTGAGTGAGACAGCAGCTACCTTTACCCCTCTCACTTAACAAAGGGAACAAGAGAAGAATTACAGCTTCCCTCTAGCCTTGGCCTTAAGTGGAAGGACCATAGGGCAGTTGTGACAGCATATGGAGTTGTACGCCGAAGGAGCCCACTCATGCTTACCTCATTTTTATGGCTCCCCATGAACCTCTCAAAGGTTTTTATGAAGCCCCACTGAGGTCTACAAAGGGAGAGTGGATCCCTTCCCTCCCTTTCCCCAGGGATGACCATTCTTCCCCCAAAAGCAATATGGTCAACTAATGGCTTGCTGATCCATAGGGCAAACCTCCCTACTAGTCCCGGCCTATGGGTCGTGTTGATTTCCACTGATCCGACAGTCAGGAAGGAGGGTTCCCCCCACTCCCTTCTTGACAGCTCAGCTGGCCGCTGTCTTACCCCTCTCTGTCTGTTCTTGATCAGAGCCCCTCACTCCCCAATGGGAGGTCCGATGATAACTCTGGCCCCATAAGTGAAGGGTCCCCTTAAAGTCCTCAAGGCTATGAGCAACTCTGGCTGATGCCTAGACTAGGAGCTGGACTACCCCTTCCCAGGGAGATTCCCAAACCTAATGGCATGACCTAGCTGTGTGGTAGAAGCTAGCTAATGTGGGTAGGGGGCCACCCTCCCTCTTTTTATGTGGGGAGGGGTAACCTGCCCAAGTTCTGGCCAAGCGGGACAGGTTATGTCCCATATGGTCTGCCCTAGGGGCACCCACCCCTCTCCTTTCCGTGGTGGGGTCATCCTCAGCCTTCAGGAAGTGGGCCAAAGCCCCTCGACCAAACCAGACGAGCCTAATCTACTGTTGGTAGCACGATCTGTGATGGGATCCCCCCAACACTCCTTGCTTTGTTTGCCCCAATGGACAGAGGTGAATGATGCCTTACATCCTCACAAGGGGACCACTATGTCTCACAGGTATCCCTGTATCATTTCCAATTTGGGATTATCCCATTTTCGTCCTATTAGTGGAATACACAGTGGGGCTCATCAATGGAGATCACCTTGTTCCTGTGGAAGAAGGGACACGTACCTCCTCCAAACACTCCCTGACCCTTGGAATCCCTCAGTAACTAAAGGGGCAAGTGTGGGCGTCATACAGTTGATCCCAGATCACCTCAAGCAGCTAACATCTGACACTGTGGTCCCCTTTTCCAGCTCTAATCTGTCACTTCTGACATGAGGTGGCTTGCCTGGCACAAGAGAGGCTTCCCCACCTTACTATCCGTAGGTCAGGGCAAGAGATCAATAACTGGTCATATAGGAGCTGCCCATCTACCGAGTACTCCTTGGCCAAGAAAAGTGGGTATGTATTACTAAGAAAGCAGCCGCCTCCAGACCACTGGCTGTAAAGGTAGCCCTTTTCTCCTTTGTTCCCTTTCCAAGGAAAGGAGAAGAAGAGTGAGGGGAAACCAGCAACTAGCAGCCCAATTTGCACAAATAACTGCTAGAACCTGGGATAAGGGATCTTTTTATCTCCCTACCCGATATATACCCGTCCTCACTCGTGACCTTAGGAGATGAAGTAAAGCGGGGTCTTTTTCAACTGCCCCTCTGCCTTCCCTCCATTTCACCCCATTCTCCCAGTCCAACCCCCCTTCTTTCTTTCCACGAAGGCCTTGGGGAATTCTTTTCCAGAACTCAGAATGGGAGTTGTCTCAAGGGGACCTTCATCCCCTGTTGCAATGGTTAGTTGAAGGGACTATTCTGCTTGGTGGGGCCCACCTGGAGCCCCCTCCCCCCTTGTCGCTCTCCTGATAGCCATTTGGGCACCTTCGGATGTCCGAAGGCCACTCTGGTCAGGTCTTACCGAGGCAGACAGATCTCAAATCAGAGACTTACCGTTCAGATACCTATAGGTTAGGGGA
Source organism: Podocnemis expansa (assembly GCA_007922195.1). NCBI lineage: Eukaryota > Metazoa > Chordata > Testudines > Podocnemididae > Podocnemis > Podocnemis expansa. The sequence continues at coordinate 1,579,738 of ML682134.1, forward strand.
ATGGGCACCTTTGTACGGAGCCACCTCTCCCTTTTCCATGGACGTAGTACCCACATGTCATTCCCAGCTGGAGGAGGATACCTATCACTCTGATGTGCCCTACCAGAATCCTGGGCATGGGACACCTAACCAGCAGGGTTCTACCCAGAATTGAAATGGGGGGGGGGTTGGAAATTTCAAGGGGGGGGGTGTAAAGGCCAATGACGTGTGAAACTGTGGTGGTGAAGAGGGGCTCTATGGCACCATAATAAAAACCGATCAGTGGTTCATGAATAGGGTTACCAGACAGATGTCTGGCAAAAGGAGAACATGTCCTCCTTTTTACCTTCACGTCCTCCATCCAGCAGGCATTTTAAAAATAGGTGATTTTGTCCAGGTTTTTACTTATGATGTGTAGAATGTTTAAAAAAAAACAACCTATGCCAGCCAAGTTCCAGAGCCAGCATAAGGACCTTCCTCCAGGAGCTGGCCCTTTTAACAGGAGGCTAGCTCAGTTGGTTGTGAAGGTGACCCTTAAGCTCAAGGTTGTGGATTTGAGGCCTGTGTTGGATGTTTTAATTTTTGGCCTGTTGCTGTCTGTGACAGGGCTAAACTGGGGGAAAAAATATAGCAACACTAATAAAATGAAGGAAAATAAAGTATACTGTAAATAAAATTACTAACAGGGACCAATTAAGTAAAACAAATAAAGAGGCACATTTGAACTGAATAGAAACAATTTTGGACAATTTTTCTTTAAATTGTAAAATAGGCTGCTGTGGCAAATGAAATACGAGAGGTGAGTTAACTTTTTTTTTGTTCTTTTTAGGTGCTTTTCAAGTTTATATTTGCAAATTTAGTTTTTTAACTTTTTTAAGTCTCATGAACATTATTAATGAAAGGGTCATGAAAACCTTTCATTTACTGAAAAAAATCCAGTTTTCAGTAAAAGAAAACATTTTGTTTTTTTTATTTTAAAATAATTTTAAAAACACATGACTGCACAGTTTTAACACTGCATTCATTGATCATTACCCATTTTCCATCATATAATATGGTAATGACAGTTATATTAATACTACATTTTCTCCATTTCCTCCAATGTCCTCCTTTTTGTACTTCCCTGTCCTCCTTTCCATGCTCTGGTATCTGGTAACTCCATTCATGAATGACCATTTTCTTAGATTATCACACAAAGTTGGCTACTGGCCTGGGACCAATACCATTTAACATATTCATAAATGATCAGGTAAAAGGGGTGACCACTGAGGTGGCAAGTTTTACAGATGGTACAAAATTACTCAAGAATAAATTGGATTATTATTAAATTTGGATTATTAAATCCAAACCAGACTATGAAGAGTTTTACAAAGGGATCTTACAAAACTGGAAGACTGGACAATAAAATGGCAGCTGAAATTCAATGTTGATAAAGACAAAGTAATGCATATTTGAAAACAGAAACCCAATGATACATATAAAATAATGGGGTCTAACTTAGCTGTTACCACTCAAGAAAGATTGAAACTCAGAGATGCGAAGGTGAGAAAGGACCATTACGATGGCCTGGCCTCCTGCACAATGCAGGGCACAAAATTTCACCCACTCACTCCTGTAATAAATTTCTAACCTCTGACTGAGTTATTAAAGTCCTCAGGTACATATATATAAACTGGAAAAGGTACAGAGAAAGGCTATTAAAATGATTAGGGGTATTGCACAGCTTCCCTCTGAGAAGAGCTTAATTAAACTGGGACTTTTCAGTTTGGAAAAGAAATGACTAAGGGTGGATATAGAGGTCTATAAAATTGTGACTGGTATGGAGAAAGTGAATAAGTAAATGCTATTTAATATTTCTTGTAACACAAGAATTAGGTGTCCCCCAATGAAATTAATAGGCAGTAGGTTTAAGACAAACAAAAAGAATGGTGGTTACTCACCAGTAACCGTCCTTCTTCAGGAGGGGCTGCTTGGATCCATTCAGTAATAGTTGTCTCCATGCCGGAGTGCCGGATTGGTCGGAAAACTTTTGTCCCAGCCTGTCAGGAGAGGGTAGGCAGCCTCCACCCCTCGTGGCACCTGCGCCTATATATACGGCCTCCTCCTGACCCCTTCTCAGTTCCTCGGAGTCACCAACTCCATGTGTGGGAATGGAGGGGAAGGACCTGAATGGATCCGAGCAGCCCATCTCGAAGAAGGATGGTTACTGGTGAGTAACCCACCTTTCTTCTTCAAGCGCTGCTCAGATGCATTCAGTAATAGGTGACTACTAGCCATGCTGTTGGATGGTGGGTGGAGTTGGCTCTTCTGCCTTCAGCATAGCGAAGAAAACACCCCAGATGGGAAGAGGCCCAGTGAGCAAGCCTCTAACCAGAGCCGGGAGGCGAACTAGGCTCCTGGCATGGCTCAGAAGAATCGATAACTGTGGGCCCACCCAAAGTTAGGGGTAGGTCCAACCCCGCTGAGGCAGGCGTGCGAGGGCAGGACAGACCAAGGTCACCATGACAAAGATGGAGAACGCAACATGACAACATAGGGTTGCGCTTGGCTGCTATACTAGGTGGTATAGCATGAGGAAAGGGACCAGAGAATAAGTGTCTGGTCATAAGGCTTCCCAGAATGAGCAGTAAGGAGATGCTGGAGGCCAGTGGGTACGGGATTAGCCGTAATATCTGTAGCCAGCACAAGAAGCAAGGAAGAAGGGAAAATTATTCCATGAACAGAGCACATCCGGTCCGAACTGGGAGCCAAAGGGTTGTGGCCTAGCTGTGACGGCAGCGGACTACACAGACAGTCACTGGAGGAATGAAGCTACCCCTTGTTCTGGTCACAACCAGCCCCTGAGGGGCCTGGGCTAAAGTGCGTAGATGCATTGGGAAGAGGGAGGTAACCCCCAGATTCAAGCGAGAAGGGTCTGAGGAAGGCACTTCGAAGCAGTACTCAAAACTCAAAGGCAAAAGAGGTGTGGTGAGTGGCGCATTGCACGTTGACTGGGGTGTGGTGTTTTGGACTACCTAGGGAACCTTAAGCTAGTGCGCAAGTGCACTCTTCCAGTGGTGTATGGGACCGAAAACTGGGTTGTTTAGGGTTTGGGGTTTTTTTTGAAGGGTCCCCAGGATGTTAGCAATCACAAGGCTTTTGGTGGTGCGTATGGTTGGTACCTATAAGCGTCTTAGTAGTGTACGGAGTGGGCCCGTCGTTGGGCCTGTAATCCTGTGGGGTTCCAGCATCATGAGGATTGCACAGATGACAGGGGTATATGAAGAGGGAGGAGGGGAAGGGGGGAAACAATGCAGAACTGCCGCTTGGCCAAGCCATTGGGGTGGCCGAAGGCTCGTGGAGATCAGTAGTAGGGATACAATGTCGCGTGCCTAGGGCATTATTGGAGGAGAACCATGCTGCAGCTATGATGCACCTACATGTGTAGCAGGAACAAGGGCAGGTAGAGACAGAAATGCCCCGGAAGTACGGTTGCCATAGGAAGGACGAGTCATCTTCTGAGCGTGCAAGATGTGGAGTTGCTCACAAAGAGTCAAATGTGGCACTACCGTGGTATCTTGGGTCTAGGGAACCCACGCGTAGGGTTATTTCCAGCTGGATGAAACCCGATGGCACTCCTCATGGAGAGTATAAGCGTCTGAGGTTTTGGTACCTTGGAAACAAGAACTTGACCTGTCTTCCTCTATTTATTATATATATGTATATGTGTCTCTTGCTATCTCTCTCGACAAATCTATAGATATAGTCTGGTCCCTCAAGGGAATGAGGGAAAATGGTCACTGTAAGGCCATCGCCAAGCTCACATGGGGTGGCTTACAATTCAGGCTTAGGTCTCCGGGGTAGGAGGCTGGCTCGCGCCTAAAGGGCAGAGTCCTCTGCCAGGATACTTGCCACTGAAGGGCAGAAGAGGGGGTTGGGGTAGGCAGGCACAAGCAACTCTGTGGAGGGGCTTTCGTGCCCAGATTGCGGTGTCGTACCAGCTATGTAGGGCTGATGCCACTGAAAAGGGGTGGGCTCTGATGTGGGGGGCCCAGGATAGGTACTCCCACTACTGTTCCTCGCCAAGGATAACATGACATTGACTCCTACCCCTTGAGTTCCCTGATCTGGAAGTTCTGGGTCAGGTATGCTAGGTCTCTGCTTAGAGATTGAAAGGGGAAAGAGGGAAGTGTGTGAGAAGGCTTACCCCGCTTCTGGAAGAGTGGGCCCAGGGCAGGGACTCCAGGATAGGCTGTCCTGGTACTGGCCAAGTTTGCCCGCAAGGGAAAGGGGCTGTTGCAAGGCCTCAGATTCTGCTAGAAGGGGGGAGGTATAGGGTGGAAGGGGTTGGACCGCCCTGCCTTGGCCTTCGCTGGAGGCTAAGGACTGCCGTAAAGATGTGAGACGCATCCTGCGTGGCAGTTGGGGTGGTGGAGGTTTTCATCTAGCACAGGGGTGCTGTGAGCCTTAGTCGAGCTGGTCTAGTCAGCGTGTCAATGGTATGACAACAAGGGGAGGGGTTCCCTCCCGGACCCAGGAACGAGCATGCATCCTACCTGATGTAGGGTCTTTGGGGAAGCAGGAGTGGTTCTGCATCCTTAGAGGGCTGTGACTGCATGCACCGGATTCTCTGCAGCAGTGGCTGGGGCTGCTACGAGACGTGCTTCTCGTTCCTGTCAAGGCTCATCCTGTCGCCTAGCGGTGCAGGGGCTTTTGGTCGAAGGGTACCTGGAAGAGGGATGGGAGGGGCGGATCTACTATAAATGCCGGAGTAACGTCTAGGGTGTCTAGAAGTGGACCTCTGGAAAGATGTAACGACAGGCAGGGGTTCGGTTGACATGGCACGCATTCCCCAAGGTTGGGGAAAGTACACGGCCAGAATTAGTGTGCCCGAGTTTGCAGTATTGGGAGAGATGAAAGGGTCCCGCTAAGTCCCAATGTCCCTGAAAGGAGAAAAAGGACACCTACTGCCCAGTCTGAGGGTGCACTAGAGTCTTATTGCATCCCGGATATCTAGAGAATGAGGTGGCAGCCAAATAGGCTGGCACCTTCCCTGCCAGTGCACTAAGGTCTTACTGCATCTCGGATGCCTTGAGAGTGGGTGGGTGGCCAAATGGGCCAGCCCCTACCTAAAGGCGATAGCATGGAGAGTTCTCAGTACCGTAGCAACGGGATGCTGGGGGGGGGGGGGGGGGAAGGTCTGTATCCCCATGATGGTGAGAGAAGCAGCATTGGAGGGGAAGGCGTTGCCCCAAGGGGTTTATGGGGGAGGAAAGGGTCAGGGAGGGAGGAGGCCGGAGTATTTGGCCTCACCCCTGGTGTCCTGCCGACAGTGGCGTCACTAGCGCTGGGCACCCGTCCCAGCGCCGGTGCCCCGGTTCTCCGGCCCAATCCCTGGCGGTCCGCGGCCACGGCGGCCGCATCTCTCGCCAGGGATCCGGGGCCTATCTGGCCGCCCGGCAGGCCCCGCCCCCTGGCCTGGGATAGGGCCAGGGGGTGGCCATGCCGCCGCCGCCAGCTAGCTCGCGCTGCCGTGCGGCGCGGCTCAGCCTAGCCTGGCCCGGTGCAGCTGGAAGCAGCCGCTGGAGGCCGGGCCCATGGCTGCAGCCCTGGATCCCCAGCGGGGGACGGGGCCGCTGCAGCCGCGGGCTGCTGGCCGGGTCCCGGATCCCCAGCCGGGGACGGGGTCACCGCAGCCACCGGAGGCCAGGCTGGGGATCTGGGGCCCAGCTGGCCGCCTGTGGCGGCCCTGTCCCCTGCTGGG
>ML682134.1:1585559-1623861 GCA_007922195.1 Podocnemis expansa
GGCGTTGCCCGGCCTCCCCCTGGCCCTATCCCGGGCCAGGGGGGTGTGGCCTTTTGGCTGGGGGCGGGGCCTGCCCTCCAGGGGCGGGGCTGGGCCCGTGCCCCGGGTCTTTCCCCGCCCCAGTGACGCCCCTGCCTGCCGAAAGGGTTTCTGGTGGGAACAGTGTGTCCCCTCCAAAAGGCAGTTCAAAGACCGCCTGTTGAGCAGTAGGGGGCACCCTAGCTTCCCTGAGCCAGGCTACTTGGTGGATAGTTACCGCCGAGGCCATAGTGCGGGTGGCTGTGTCCACCGCGTCACGGGCTGAGAGAAGGAGGTCCTGGGAGATTATCTGACCTTCCTCTAGAAATACATCATACTCCTCTCTAGCCTCTGGTGGGAGCAGGCGTCAGAATTTTGCAACTGATTCCCACACGTCCAGCAAATATCTGTTGGTTAGGGCTTGGTTATTTGCCACTCGTAGCTGGAAGGCCGAGGAGGAGTAGACCTTATGGCCCAAGAAGTCTAGTTCCCTGGCTTCCCTGGAAGACGGGAGGGGGTCACTGGGGGGCTCGCTTGGGCCTAGTACCACTTGCACCACATCCCTCGGGGGGGACGGGGTAATCGGCGAGGGAAGGGAAGTCTGGCTCAGGGACCTGGTACTTAACACTCATGGTGTCTGAAACTGGGGTGATAGAGCTTGGGCTCTGCCACCGGGAGGACGTGATGTCCCAGACGCTCAGGTCGAGCGGGACTGTCAGAGGTTCTGCCGAGGCAAAGGCAGGCCTGAAGAAGGTGTCCGGTGGGGGACCGAAGGGTTGCACCTCCATCCCCGAATGGGCTGTAGCCCAGCGCAGCAAATCAAAGTGCGCCGATAGGTTTCCCATATAGGAGCCTGGTGCTGGGGAGAGCGCGGTACTGGGAGCTCATTATAAAGGAGAGGGGGTCTCCCTGGGGGACCATTCCTATGGTCGGAAGCATAATGGCGACGGTGCTGAAGTGCAGCCCCGAGGTCACTTGGAGCCCCTCGATGGCTCCTCTTCCGGGCTGAGAGTGGGGAAAGGAGTACGAGACTCCAGGGGTGGTACCGACGACGGCAAGGTGATGTGTTGCCATGGGGATGGTGCTACAGTACTGGGACCCAATGAGGTGGAAGACAGAGGACTGTATGGTGAGGGAGAGTGACACCCATGATGGACCCAGGCCTCAGAAGTGAAGGCCGATTTGCCCCTTCTAGCTGGGATTGGGGCAGGTGGTGTGGAGAGCAGAAGGAGGGCTCAAGCAGCCTCCACTGCCTCAGGGGTTGTCCGCACAAGGAGTGACTCTGAGCGGGCCCGCACTGAGTCCTCACCTGGGGAAGGGGGACTGCCTGGTTGGGAGGGCTTACACCCTGTCGGTACAGGGGTGTACCTGAGTCTGCGGTGCCGAGGGTGATTGTGGCTGGTGCCAGGGTGAACTCGGCACTGGCAATGTTGGACTGTACTGGGCCAACAGTTCCGGGGAGGCAGGTGATCAGCGCCGGGGTGATCTGGGTGCCGGCAGTACTGGACTATGACGGGGTGCTGGGGGCGACCTTGAGTGGTGCTGGGGTGCTGGGTTGGCGCCAAGGTGCCGGGGTTGGCACCGAGGTTGTGTGGCTGCAGCCACCGGTGGTACGATGCCGTGGGGGCTCTGATGCTAAGCTGGGTCTCGGCACTGGGCAGGGACCCAAAGCCTCGCGTGGAGATTGCCAAGCCTGCTCTGAGGGTAGGGCAAGGCACTGTTGTTCCCTCTCCTTGATGGTTCTCAGTTTAAAGGAGAGACATAGGGAACAGGCTGAGACCAGGTGGTCTGTGCCTAGGCACCGTAGGCACTTCCTGTGGGGATTGTCTTGGGGGAAGGCCTTGCCACACTTGGAGCAGGGTTTGGACCCTGGCATATCCACGGTGAACGATCTTCTGGCCCGACGATGGAAGGCTCCTATGGTGGAACTATGTCCACAAAGAGTTGCTCCCCGTTGGGTGAAAAGCTCAACGAAGGACAGGCTGCTTGCATTCGTAAGGAGCGGACATTCCAGATCTGACGTGCAAGGCGGAAGAAATGAAACTGAGGAGGGGTCAGGAGGTCGCCGTATATATAGCCGCGGGTGGCGCAAGGGACGGAGGCCACCTACCCTCTCCTGACAGGCTGGGACAAAAGTTTTCTGACCAATCTGGCACTCCAGCACAGAGACACCTATTACTGAACGCATCTGAGCAGCGCTTGAAGAAGAAGCATTTCTTCCCATAACACTAGGATGGGCAGGGATGGAGGGAACACCATGCTCTGAAATGTTCTTAGTCTCCTTTTGCCAGAAGAAGGGGGTGGGGTTTTTGAGAGAAGGGTTCCTTGAACCCTGACACATGCCTGAAATCGAAGGTAGCTTCTTCCAAGGTAAATAGGAGGGCTACCCAGGTTTTAACACCTCCGAGGCCAATGCACAGCACCTTTTCTCTCTGTCTTTTAGGGTCCGTGGTTTGAAGGACTGACAGATAGAGCAATCAGTGACCATATGGGCTTCGCCCAGGCACCAGAGGCACTTTTTGTGTGGGTTGTCCAGCGTGAAAGCCTTGACACAGGCAGCACAAGGTTTAACCCCCGGCATGGTGGGCAGTGTAGGAGCAATGTTTCCGCTCCAAGGCTGCACGCTCGGTGAGAGTAGTGCTCTTTGGTGGAACAACGTCCACGAAAAGGTGCTCCCAGTTGCGTGAGTGGCTGATACAAAGCATAGAGACAGGCTGCTTGCGTGATTGCAAGGAGTGGGCTGTTCTGATACCGTTGCTGAGGGCAGAAAAATGGAACTGAGGAGCGGCTGGGCGATGGCCACATATATAGCCATGGGGTGGCCAGGGTGAGGTGGCCACCAGCTCTCTTCTGACAGGCTCGGGCAAAAAGGTTTCCGACCAATCATGCGCTGCAGCAAGGCCACACCTATTACTGAATGTATCCGAGCAGCGCTCCAAGAAGAATGGGAGGATAGTGGTGTCTAAAGATTAGAGCAGGGGGCTGCGAAACAGAACTCCTCAGTTCTCCCCTAGGTCTGGAAAGAGTGGGGGTCTACGGGCTAGATCAGACGGGTGGGAGCCAGAACTCATGGAGTTTATCCCAGCTCCGGGAGGGGAGTTATGTTTCTTTAACACCATAGACACACTGAGGAGCCCTCCTTGACACCTCCCCCGACCGCCGCCGCTGCAGAACGGCTGTAGTCATTCGGGCCCGCACTCCATGGGTGGAGGGCGAGCCTCTCTAGGAAATATCCTCTCTATGGCGAGTAGTGGCCTCCCTAGGAGGTGACGCCAGCCAGGGAGGCCAGGAGGCTTCTGGAACCATAGAGTAAAAGGCTAGAGTGGTCATGGGTTGAGCAGCAATGTGGGGGGAAGGACTCTAGGCCACCTCTCGATGGTTTGTGTAACCTGACACCAAGTGGGGGGGAGGGGGATCTTTTGTCTGCAAGTTCTAAAGGGCGTGCCTTGTTAGTCTGGTTCAGCAAAAGAAGCAGTGAGTGCCTGGCCCTTAAAGGCTAACTATGTCCTGATCCTATGACTTACACGTCTCTGCATTTATTTACCTCCCATTCTGTACGTTTTCCATCTCCAAAGCATCTGAGGAAGTGGGATTTTCTGCCAGGACGGCTCATACGATAAACTTGTTAAGTCTTTAAGTGGCACAGGACTCCTTGCTTATTGTCTGCAAATAATTCATGCATATTCATCTCTATGCAAACCAGCAGCCTTCACCACAGAGGCCTGCCCAACATTGAAGTGGGCCTCCAGCCCTGTCTATGGTGGGGGGAAGGGAGACTCTGCACCACATTGTGCTTGGGCTGGGGCATCTCCAAGGAGTTACTTCTGCCCCCAGCTGGGGGGTTCTGTCACCCTCAAGGCACCCCAACCCCAAGCTGCATGGGCCCATGGGTCTGATCTGGACTAGGTGGGCTGGGGGACAGCCAGGGAGTACAGGCATTAGCCAGATGAACAAGCCCAGCCTGTCCCCCAGTGCCACCCCAGGCTGGGGGGATGCACCCACCTTGGGAAGGGGGCAGGAACAATAGCAAGGGTGTCAACAAGCTTCAAGAGACATCTCATCATTCACCCAGGCAAAAGAGTCTCCTGACTGCACCCCACCCCCTTGCCAGGAGTGCAGTCTACTGAGTTTGGAGGGGGAAGGAGGAGGCTGGGAGCTGGAACTCCTGGGTTCTCTACCTAGTTTGAAGAGGTTTAATGTGTGGCTGGGGGAACTCACTGACACCCAATGTCCTCTCCCAAGCCAGAGTACTTCTGCCCCCCACAAGGGGGAGGGGCTGGCCTCCCACACTTGGCACCATGAGTGTTTGGCCAAGGTCTTCCCACATACTGGACACTGCTAGGGGCTGCTTGCTGGTGAGGAGGTCCTCTACACAGCAGCTACCTAGCATGGCTGGGACGTTTGGAGGGTCTTTCCCAGCCGGCATCTGAGCAGGTCCAGCTCTGGAGCACTGGGAGTAGCCAAAAGGCTCGGCCCTCTAAGGATTTGGGTAAGACTCGGTGGCCTTGCCAAACAGCATCGAATCCCCCTGCGACCTTCTCTGGCATCTTCTGGTGGTTCCTTTCCTTCAGGCTGTTGGAAGGTTCTGAAGAATGTTCTTCCCTGCTCCAGGTCTGTCTTGAGCACACATGGGGGAGGGTGTTTACCATCCTGGTACCTTCTGGGCTCTTGGGATTTTCTGCTGGAGCACACCCAGCCATGTACTTTCCCCAGCCCCTCAGGATTCCTGGAAGGGTCCCACTGGTGGCCCTCCAACTACGAGTCATCGTCTCCCATCATCTCTGCAATCTCAGTGGTCCAAGACAGAATCCCATCTGTGCTCCCCACTGCTTAATCTTCATCCAGGCCTGGTGAGTTCTGGGAAAGGTCCATTCCCCCATACCAGGTCCTTTACCCTTCCAGCAACTCAGCAGGTCACAGCTCTGGCAATTGACTCATCTTTCCTTCCATCACCATATCTCATGGGTTCCTGGAGATTCTCTTGGACCAGCCAGCACATGTGGGGTGAACTCCCATGGAGGAGCAAGAAACCCCCTCTGTCTGTTCCTGGGTGCCCCCCATCTCCACAATGGGTCGTCTCTGTGGCACCTACTGATGCTAAATGGGTCAAGACCATACCGGATTTGAAAGCAGCCTGGCTCAGGCATGGGGGGGGGGTGTTGGTCACTCGGGGGCCAGGATGGAGCTAGGGGACTGCATCTGTGACAGACGGCACCATCAGATAGCACAGGGGGGGTGGTATAATGTCCTAAGCCAGGGGCCTGCAAGGTGTGGCACAGAAGCCATATGTGGGTGTTTGGTTGCCCCCGTGCGGCTTCAGGGTCTCCCCCACCCCCTGAGACCCTGTGGGCAGCCCACCCACTCCTGGATCCAGACTCCCCTGCCACTGGGGTCCCTTCAGGGGGGCTTGCTCCTGGGCTCTCCCCTGACCCTCATCAGGGGATGCTGCAGCAGACACCCCAGCCCAGCTATCCACACCAGTAGGCTATATCCGTTCCAGCTCTCTAAACACTTGGTTATTGAAAAACAAGCAAGGAGTCCTGTGGCACTTAAAGACTAAGAAATGTATTTAGTGCATGAGCTTTCATGGGAGAAAATCATTCTAAGCAGCTGATGAGGTGGAATTTGCTCCCATGAAAGCTCATGCACTAAATAGATTTCTTAGTCTTTAAGTGCCACAGGACTCATTGTTTGTTTTGCTGAACTAGACTAACATGGCTAGCCCTTTGGAAAATGGTTATAGAAGGAATTTCTAAACATGGCTCTTTATTTTTCAGGTTGCCAACTTTGGCAAGCATAGAGGACCCCACAAAGCCCCCAACTGGGTACAGATCCTAGGCCTGGGTGACCATATCTCAATTTTATAGGGACAGCCTCAATATCTGTGTGTAGGCCATACGGGCCTAAAATTACCCATAGACCTTAGAATAGTGGTTCTCAACCTTTTCTCTGTCGTGGCTCACCTTGATACCTTCATTTTTTTCAAGGCACACCACCATTAAAAAACTCATGAACATTCAAATTAACTCAAAATAACATGAATATTCATGAACCACAGCACACTGGTTGGGAAAGGTTGCTGTGTGGGGTGGTAGGGGTAGCATGGGAGGGCAGGGGTGGCAAGAGAAGACAAGGGTAGCCATGTGGGGAGCAGCACAAAGGTGGCAAAAAAGGGGAAGGGAGAACCAGAGTGGCTTTGTGGGGTGGCAGGGGGAACCTGGGAAAAGGGAGAGTAGGGCAGGGGACTCTGACATAGCACTCATTTCCCCAGTGGCTCCTTGCCACTCAGGGCAGACCCTTACCCCACAGCAGCTCCCTTCCACCCAAGTGGGTCCCATCCTGTCCTCCAACAGCCCGCTGCTTCCCATGATGGACCCTGCCATCACTGCAGGGACCAGTGCCAGATCCCTGGGCTCCATCCCATCAAGCCCTCACTAGCCTCCACAGAGTTCTCACCAGGGCCCTGCAGGCCTTGCTGTGGCCCCACTGACCCTATCCCATTGCCCCTGCCAGGGCCCCTATCATCCCCCCCCCCCGGCAGATTTTTAAGCTGCCCCTGGGAGAAGCAGCTAGAAAAATCCACCCTTGCCCCCACCCAATCCAGCTTCAGTCACTGGTGCCAGAGCCAGATCCTTCTGCCTGCACCCCAGGGTCCCCGGCTGGATCCTGCCATCACCGGTGTTGCTGGGAGTGACACACCACATCAGGGCTGCTGCCTGGCCCCTCTGAGGACCCCCGGCCAGGACTGGAATGGGGCTGCTGGTGCCTCTGGGGACCCTTGGCTAGGGAGGCTTGGGCAGCCACCACTGCCAGCTATGGGAACCCCCAGACAGAGTCGGGGCCAATGGCCCCAGGGACTGCAGAGCAGGGCCATGGCCCCTGCGGATGCCCTGGAGCAGGGCCAGACAGACTGGGGCCATGACTGCTGCTGCCAGTTCTGGGGACCTGCAGGGCCATCCCTAGGGTGGGGGGGGGGCTGCCCAGGGCCCCACACTTTGGGGCACCCGTGCAGCCGCACCATTGCCATCCTATGCTGGAGACTGGGCAAGTGACCAAAAGGGCAGCCTGGTGCAGCGCTGCCAATCTGCCCGCCCCCTCCCTTCCTCGGCCTCGTGTGCTGCTCTGGGCTTTGTGCTGGAGCAGTGGGGAAGGGGGCGGGAGGCAGCGTGGAGCCGGTATCACTGCCTCCCGCCCCTTTACCGCTGCTCCAGCCTGGAGCCCAGTGCAGCACACGTGGCCAGGGGCGGGGCGGACTGGCAGTGCTGCACCCGCCTGCCCTTTCCACCGCTTGCCAGGTCCCCAGCATGGGAGAGGACAGTGCAGGGGCCTGCTCCTCCCCTGGGCCAGCTGGCCCCACCCCCCCCCAATGCAGTTGGACGGCCCTGGGTGGCTGGGGCTGGAATGGGGCCAGCGGCAGCTCTATGCACCCCTCCCCACCTTCCTTAGCAATCCCCCAGCCCGAAAGTCCCCCCCCAACCTATTAACCCCTCTTCCCCAGCCCACACGTACCTGCAGTCAGGAGGTGCAAACTCTCCTGCAGGCTTCTTCCCCTTCATAGCCCATGCACAGAGCAGGGAGGGAAATTTAAAATGACCCCAGCTCCCAGGGATTCTTGCAGCTCACTTATGGTGTTGCTGAGGCACACAGGTGTGCTGCAGCACACCAGTTGGGAACCACTGCCTTAGAAGCTGACCAAAGTAGTGAGTTCGAGTCCGAATTTTTCCCCCTCTCCTCCTCTCTTTTGCAAAGATAATTGACATTGAGCAAGAACAAAAGAAACATCCTGTAACCCTGAATGATTCAATAGTCTATGGCCTTCAGCAAACTAACATCACCTTGTAACACCAGACACCCACAGCTTACGATAAGCTTGTAGCTGGGCTGTAAAGGAGACAGCAATGAGCCACAAGTTAAGAGTTGCCAGACTGATGTTTTAATTATATGTAACTTTTACTGAAAAGGATGTATTGTTGAAACCTTTCCTACCTTTCTTTTCATATAAAGAATGAGAATGACAATGGGTGTGTTCACACGGCAGTCCTATTTTGAAACAACCTCTGTTGTTTCGAAATAAGAAATGCCATGTTCACACGACGTACCGTTGTTTCAAAACAACTTAAACCCCATTTGGTGATGAAGCAATGTTGTTTCAAAACGATTGTTTCAAAACAATCCTGTCAGAACATGTTGTTTCGAAACAATGGTGACTCGTTTTGAAATAACTGTTGTCCGAACATGCTATTTCACTTTGAGCTTTTTTCCTTAATTCGAATTAACATTTTCTTAATTCAAATTAACTTATTTCGAAAAAAGGCGTTATTTCGATACAAGTTGTTTAGAAACAACTTGTATCAAAATAACCCCCTGTGTGTGAACGTAGCCAATGACAATGGAGTAGCCAATGTGATGTGGCAGTGAAAAAAGCTAATGCAGTCCTAGGGTGCATCAGAAGGGGTATTTCCAGTAGAGATAGGGAGGTGTTTGTACCGTTATACAAGGTGCTGGTACGACCTCACTGGGCGTATTGTCTACAGTTCTGGTCATCAATGTTTAAGAAAGATGAAGTCAAACTGGAACAGGTACAAAGAAGGACTACAAGGATGATTCCTGGAACAGAAAATCTTCCCTATGAGAGACAACTTAAAGAACTTGGTATGTTTAGTCTGACCGAAAGAAGGCTGAGAGAAGATATGATTGCTCTTTGTAAATACATTAGAGGGATAAATACAAGGGAGGGAGAGGAATTATTTGAATACAGCGCCAATGTGGACACAAGAACAAATGGATACAAACTGTCCTTCAGAAAATTTAGGCTTGAAATTAGACGCAGATTCCTAACCAGCAGAGGAGTAAAGCTCTGGAATAGTCTGCCAAGGGGATTGGTGGGGGCAAAAACCTTTGGTGCCTTCAAAACCGAGCTTGATAAGTTTATGGAGGGAATGATATGATGGATAGTGTAGCTTGGTCATTGTCTTTTACTACTGGTGATTGGTATGATAGGGATGTGGGAAGGGGCATTTGATCGAGTGAGTTCTGAGTTATTACAGAAAAGTTCTTCTTGACTGGCTGTTGTGGACTTGCCCTCATGCTCAGGGTTTAACTGATTGCTGTATTTGGGGTCGGGAAGGAATTCTCCCCCAGGGCAGATTGGCTGGGGGTTTTTTGCCTTCCTCTGTAGCATCGGGCATGGCTCACTTGCTGGTTGATTCTCTGTATTAAAGTCTTTAAATCATGATTTTAAGACTTTAAAAGCTCAGTTATGGGTTTTAGGTTCATCGTAGGAGTGGGTTGGTGAGGTTTTGTGGCCTGCACTGTGCAGGAGGTCAGACTAGATGATCATATTGGTCCCTTCTGACCTTAAGAGTCTATGAATCTATAAGTAGTAACAGAAGGGGGCGCCCAGGGGAGTGATTGAAACGGTATGCATGTGTAATTTGGGAGGTGAGGTGTGCCAGACCGAAGATAAGCAAGGACCAGATGGCCGAAGAATGAAAATACTACATCAGCACGATAAAGATTGTAACAGGAACAGGACAATCAAGGCGTCATGTTTGAAAGATGAAAACAACTGACAGAATATGTTAATTTCTGGCTTTGGTCCTATAAAGAGGGCGAAGAAAATAATGGACTCTGGGTCTCATTCTGCAACTGTCATCTTGGAGCATCGGATCGTGACCAACAGAGGCCTGGCTCCCTCCTTGTGCCCAGCCTCATTGGACACTAGGCTGGCTCAAGCAACACACGAAAGGACTGGTAATTATATTATACCAGATTGCAGAACTTCGGGTGTCTATGTGTGCTTGTTGCTATCCTTACTTAACTTACAATAAATGTGGCATATTGCCTTGTCCCCCTGAATAAGATCCTGCTAGTCTTTTCAAGTACAACATTTATTGGGGGTGCTCTCCTGGGTGCCCTTTTTGGTATAACATGTGGCTATTACTTATCTGCTTATTCTCCACACTCTGATTTTTTACACTTGCTGTCTGGTAAGTCTACCCTGGGCCCAGCAGCCCTATAAGCTGAGTCCCCAAGACCAACCCTAGAGGCCCCCCCCCCTTCAGGCTGTGAGGGGTGAGGGAATTCAGAGGTGTCCAGGCTGGGGATGGGGAATAGGACCCACACCTAATCAAGACATATTGTCACTCAGCACCACCACAGAGGAGTTTGGGATAGTACCCAGCAGTCCTGGCTCCCAACCACTCTACTGTAACCAGTAACCCTGACTCCCCTCCCAGAACTGGGGACAGACCCCAGAAATCCTGGCATCCAGCCCTCTGTGCTCTAACCAGGGGACCTCACTCCTCTAGGGGTCTAGCAACTGAAGCCAGGACTACTTAGTTGTCTACATGAAAGATATCAGCCCATTTTTCCTTTTTTTATTAATATACTTTTTATTAAATTTCTCATTTTTTCAAATCTGCAAGACTTTTGTTTTCAATCCCAAAGACACGATATAAGAAATATCCAGTGGAAAAGGCAGTCCAGGGGAGGGGACATCAGATCAAGGCCAGAGCAAGGGAGGGCAAAGCCAGCAGGGAGGGAGGTAGAAAACGGGAGGGGCCATGGGGATCAGAGTCGATTATACACATTCCCAATACACTGAGCATCCTCATGCATTTTTCTGGGGAACTGAGGGAGATTCCTGCCAGAGGGCGCCCTGCAAATGGCTCCCCCTCAACTTGCTAACCCAGCCCTGGGTGATTGGGGTGTTTCCCCCACACAACTATAACCCCCCTCTAAGTCAACATGTATCTTAGGGTATTAAGTTCCCCTTCTGTGATCTGGCAGGACTATCAAACCCTCCTCACTGGCCAAAATCATGTCGCCCTCTTTTCCAGAAGGTGGGACTTCTTGTTTTGCACCCTCAGCTAGTTGCAAAAAGGCAGGACTTCCTGCTTTGCCCCTTTTAAGAGTATTTTCTACCGTCTAGAAGGCCACACTTCCTGTATTGCACATCATATCCCTTTAAAAAGGTGGGACTTCCTGTTCCGCCTTGCGAAACATCCTGTATTGCACCATCACATCCCTACAAAAGGCAAGACTTCCTGTCCTCCAGGGAGTGTTCTCTCCCCAAAGGCAGAATTTCCTGTATTGCACCATCAAATCCCTGCAAAAGGTGGGACTTCCTGCATCATACCCTCTGGGTAGTTCTCCTGAAGGAGGAACAGCCCCACCTTCCAGCCCATGGTGTTCTTCACCATGAGCTACTACTAAGCCCTCTGGGACGCAGGACTTCCTGTCTGACCCATTTAGAACCATCTTTCCAAAGGGGGGACTTCCTCCTTTGCTCCCTAGGTATAGTGGCTGTCCTCATCAGCCCTGCACCCAATTCCCCAGTCTCCCCCCAACGGCAGGATCAACCCCTTTGCCCCCTGTTAATTTTGTTTAACTAGTTATTTCATTCAGATGCAGCAAGAAAAAAAATGGTTAAAAAAGCAGGAATAAAAGTTCACCCTTTTTTGTTCATTTTCTGAGGGTCTGGGAGAGAAAAACCCCTCAGCATGATGAGTACACCCCCTGCTGGGATTTCCCCCACCCCATTCCCAGCCCTGGGTTCCCACATCCCCGATTTACCAACCCCCCAAAGAAGGCATTAAAGGGGAAGGAACCTCAAATTTCAAATGGGGGGGGGGTTGTCGTGGTCTCAGACAGAGAGAAGGAGGAATCTGCTAGAAAGAGCCCTTCATATGTAAACAATCTAGAAAGAGAGGGAAGGGGGAAGAGCAGGAAAGGAGGAATGAAAGACAGACCAGTGGAGAAGGAATGGAAGAGAAATGAGAGAAGATGGAGGGAGTCAGATGCAGAGGCTGAGAAAGGAGGGGC
Source organism: Podocnemis expansa (assembly GCA_007922195.1). Lineage (NCBI taxonomy): Eukaryota > Metazoa > Chordata > Testudines > Podocnemididae > Podocnemis > Podocnemis expansa. The sequence continues at coordinate 1,597,404 of ML682134.1, forward strand.
GAGGGTGAAAGAAGGAAAGAAACAGAGTGGCAGAGAAAGAGTAACAGGTGGGAGAAGGCAGAGAGGGAGGAGTCTGTTTTGGGGAGCAGCCCCCTCCCCCCATCTCAGGTGAGAAGCAAAGAGAACAGGTGAGCCAGGCAGACATCGATCAACACGACAGCCAGAACAACCAATGGGTGAGCTCCCTGCAAAGGAAAGCAGAGAAGTGAGACATGCCTCTAACTCCCCCATCCCCAAAGACCCCCTGCCCCCATAATGCCACCTCAGCCAACACATTCCCCCAAGCACACCCTGACACCCATAACTTCTCACCCCACGTTCACCACCATCCGTGTGATTCCCAGACATCCCCAAAACCATTAGATCCTGCTCTCCCAGAAAACACCAGAGTCCTGGTTCCCAGGCCCCTGCTCCAGCCCATTAGATCCCACTCCTCTCCCAGAGCTACGGAGACCAAAGAGTCTGTGCTCCCAGCTCCAACCACTAGCCTCCACTCCCCTCACAGAGCCAGGGTGAGAAACCAGGAGTCCACGCTCCCAGCACCCTCCTCCCCCCACTCCAATCACCAGACCCCATTCCCCACCCTAAGCTGGGGAGAGAACCCAAAAGTCCTGGCTACCAGCCCACCCCTCCCCCTCTAGCCACTAAACACCACTCTCCTCCCAGGCAGGGAACCCAGGAGTCCAGGCTCCCAACACCTCACTCTAACCATAGACTGCACTTCCCTCCCAGAGTCAGGAGAGAACCCAAGTCTGAGCTCCTGGCCCCCTGTGCTAAGCACCAGCCCGGCAAACCCCACGACCAGCTCCTCCCAGCGCTCCCCACTGCGGCTCTGCTGGGCAGCGCTGAGATGCTGCAGTTGGGTGGGAGGGATGCTCCACAGATAATGCAGTTACTATGAGACGGGAGCCAGGACGCCAACCAATCCTGTAGCGATTCACTACCAAGGCCCCACCCACTCCCTCATCCATTCCCTGCCTCCTGATAGACGCGGGGAAGGGGCAGGGCATGGAGGACGGATGGGCTTAATGGTCAGAGCTGGCAGGGGCAGGTGGCTGAGCCTGGACTCCTGGGTTCTCTCCCCATTTCCGACAGGTGGATGGGGTCTATTGTTAGAGGAGGAGGCTTGGAGCCAGTACTCCTGGGCTCCATCCTTGATGTGATGGGGGGAAGCCTTTCCCACTCTTACCTGTCTCACAGCTGTTCCTGTCTCCTTTGCAGACCGTGTCACTGCTCCCACCCCCACAGGCAGACTGTCAGCCCCCTGTCCAGAGTCCACCGGGGATCCTGCCACCTCTGGCTGTGCCTGGGGCTCCCCAATATCCAGCAGGGGGGGCTCTTCCTCATAGTCCTCCTCCTCTTCCTCCCGGAGGCTTCCAGAGCTGCCGCTGGGAGGAGTGCCTTCCAGGGGGCGCCCTGGCTCTCCCTCCTCCTCATCCCCCTCCCACAGCCCCTTTGGTTGGAACCCCGGTGTCCGGCTGGGGAACCTCCGGCATCCCCACTCGTCCTCAGGGTCTGATGTGTCCACGGGAGGCACCCGGGGGGGCCCCCCATTCTCCAGTGGGTGCCAAGTCCGGTGAGGGTCCACCCTCCAGGGCTGCTGTGGGGTGGGGGGATAGCTGGGGTCTGGGGTCACATCAGATGGTGTGACCCCATTTTCATAGACCTCTGGGCTGTCATATTCTAACACGTCCGTGTCAGTGCCTTCGGAGTCCAGGCGGGGCCGAGGATCTGGATCGTGAGGGGCAGAAAGAAAGGGGGCATCAGGAATGGAATTCAGTCAGGACCCCCCAAAATATCATCTCACAGAGTCAGCTTCCCCAATGCACCAGCCACTCCATCCATTCGTGGCTCTGGATTTAGGGGTGCAGAGAGAAATGTGCTGTCAGGGGATCAGGAATCAGGGTTCACTTAGGGAACAGCCCCCATGGGGTCTATTTACCCCAGTACACCTTCCTCAGATACACAGGGGTCTAGATTTGGGGTACAGAGAGAAAACAGGTGCCATGGAGTGATAAAAAAGAATGCAGGTCATGGAGTGATAAAGTGAATGCAGTGGTGTAGGGGCTCCTTCCCCCAAAAACTCACCGGGGTCATCCAGGACAGGCTGAAGGTCCTGGGCCAAGATCTTGGCCACTCGAGCAGCTTCCACAGCCTTCTCAGCAGAGACCAGCGCTGCCGCGGCCTTCAACCGGGCATCAGCCGCCCTGGGGAGAGGGGTCAGGATGGGTCTTTGTGGGGTTGGGGCCCCCTGGGATCAGTGCAGGAACCCCCACATCCCTGGGTACCCACCCTGCACCCAATCCCTTGAATCACCCACCCATCTATCCTGCACCTTGACCCTCATCTATTCCCCACCCCAACCACCCACCTCATCCCTGCACTTCACCCAGTGACCTCCCCTCCCATTAATTCCCAGACCTCACTCCTGCCCATCCCCCACCAGCAGCCTCTCTCAGCCCTCCCTTCCACCCTGGTCCATGCCTCAGCTGTTTCCACAGCAACCGCTAGCCAATCGCTATCACCATCCCCTGGTTGCCTAGGAGACCAAGCAGCCTCTGCCAGGGGCTTGCACACACTCCATGTAACCTGTCTACCCCCCTTTCCATCGTTGGGGAGGGAAACATGGCTAGGGGTTCAGAGAATGGGGAGACAAGACGGAGGTGAGAGAAAACAAGAAAAAAGAAGAGAGAAAACAGGACAGAAAAAAAAAATTGAGAGAGAAAAGGAGACTGAAAACAGCCATCCAGTGAGAGAGACAATTAACAAAAATGCCATGAGAGGGGGAGAGCACAGAGGAAGAGAGAGATGACAACTCCAGACAGATAGAGAGGATCCTCCATCTCTCTTTGCTGGCAGCGCCAATATCTCAGCTCCAGTGCTGGGCGAGGACAAAAGTTCTGGCAGCCAAGCCCATCCTCCTACCTCTCTTCCTCGTGCCTGCTAGAACCTCTCTGCCCCCACGAACAACCTCACTAAGGTCAAGTTGGGGCAGCAGGATCTCCATCGCCAGTACCTCAGTCTCAGAAAGTCACACCAATCACCCATTCACCTAGCCTCTCCTCCATCTGGGTCAACTGGCCACCTTGCAAGATGGCTGCCCCAACTGGGAGCCTTTGAACCAGCTTTCAAGATGGTTACTCTTGACCCCATCCCTCATGTAGGTTGAACTTCCTCCTTCTGGGTAGGGGGGAACTGTTCCAGCAACTCCTCAACTGGCCACTGGGACCTCCCACTTAATTTGCCTACCAGGCAGGACTCCAGCTTTAATTAGGTGCCATCAAGCCCCTGTTCTGCCCATGCACACCAGCAGGGAAGGCCATTGACAAAGTACCCATGAGGCTCTGGGGGAAATGACATGCTGGTGTTTCAAGATGGCTGGTCAGTTGGGGTGGTTACTTGAGTTAGCTTTAATATGGCTGCCGAGCTGAGGGTGATATGAACCTGATTTCAAGATGGCCATCCCAGTTGGGGGTCCCTTGAGTCAACTTTCAAGTTAGCCATCCCATTGGGTTGGCTTGATGCTACTTTAAAGATTGTGATCCACTTGGGGGGGGAGGGGGTCGTCACTTGAGCCAACTTTCAAGATGGCTGCTACCAGATCCCGCACATGACCTGACCCTATTGTGAACTAAGATCCCCCTTCCCTGGCAGGAAAGGGTGGAAATGGCATCTGGAAAGGGGGTGGTGGGACTGGAAGCCCCCTGTGCGGACAGAGGAGTTAAGGCTTTGGGTCTACTGAGGTCTACAAGACCTAGCTGAAGCCTGGGCCTGCCGTAGATTTGTAGACAGGAGGACAGGCGGTGTTCACAGGGTGTTATTGAGGGGCAAATCCCAGAATGCAATGGAGGGATATCCTACCCAATCCAAACCAGACCCTCAAAGCCCATGTCAAACCCCAGCCCCACTGCAGGCCCCATAGTGTCATGGGGAGCTATTTAAGCGCTGTTCCACCTCCCACATACACAGTGCTCCCCCAAATCTCCCCTCCCCCAGCCCCCTACATCCTTACTCCCTCAACATCCTGCCCTAGTTTCCCTTCAAAACTCATCCCTCCATGTACCCCCATGTCCTTGTACACCCCCTACACTTTCCCCTGCCCCACACTCTTCTCCCATCCTGCCAATACTCCAGGTCCCCATGACCCCAGCTCAGTGCTGACCTGGTGGCCGCCATCTCCTGCTTCTGCCTGGCCACGCTGACAGCCCTCCGGGCCATCTCCACTGCCCGGTCCACCTTCTCCTTGACTTTGCTACGCCGCAGTGGAATGAGGTTCTTGACCTTCCCGCTCACCAACCGGTTCAGCTTGTACTTGCCCTCCTCCTTGGTGCCATCTGGATAGGTGGTGCGCCCATACCCGTGCCGCCGGTTGCCCAGCCACTCGCCTTCATACCGCAGCCCATTGGAACGCCGGCTCACCCCATGGCCACTGCGCCGGTCAGCCCGCCACTCCCCAGCATAGACCTCAGTGGAGGAGCCTTCAATGCCCAAGCAGGAGGGCATCTCAGGGGGTTCGGTTTCAGCGTAGCTCAGAGTGGTGGCTTCACTCCCGGTTGAACTCACTCCAGCTTCGCTCTTCAGAGAGCCCCGCTTGCTACCCAGGGAGGCTTTAGACTCAGCCCGGCGAACCCGCAAGCCACTCAGCAGCAGGGAGCGTCGGAAAAAGCCCCCCATCTTCTTCTTGGCCCCCTTAGGGAAGTCCGGGTCACCAGGGAAGGCCAACACGAAGCCACCCCGGGAGCCTGAGGCTGGGCTGTCCCCTGGGAGCAGCGAAGGGGGCAGGGGAGGGGGCGGGAGTGGAGGAGGGGCCATGCCAGGGTCAGGGTCACTGCGGAGGGACTCCAGTGAAGTTCGGCGCAGGGAGCACACCAACGTGGCCTGGCGGTAGGGGACGCTCTGGCGGACGCCATAGCCGTGGCGCTTGCCAGCTTGCCACTGGCCCTGGTAGGTGCCTGCAAGGAAGATTGGGGGGGTGGATTTGAGAAGGGGTGGGGAGAAACTAGGGGCTGGTGGGAGGAAGGAAATGGAATGCATGGAACCCAGGCAAATGAATGAAGTGAGTGTGGAAGGGGCAGGAGGGAGGGAGGGTGGAACTGGAGTGATGGCAAGATGGAGGGAGGAGAGATGGATGGAGGGATGGACATGCAGGAGAGCTGATGGACAGATGGATGGATGGACGGATGGATGGACGGGCATGTAGGGGGATGGATGAATGGATGGGCATGTAGGGGGATGGATGGAGAACCAACTGAAGAACTTCAGCTGGGGTGTGAGACTGTGCAGAAAAGTGGTTAGATGGACAAAAGTGTGAGGCTGGACAGATTGGCAGAGAATCCCCTTTCCCAGTCCCTCCCCCACCACCTCCCCCCTCTCCAGAACTGGTGCCTGTTCACCCTCACCTCCATCAGCATAGGTCTCGGTGCCATAGCCATCCTGCAGCCCGTCCTTCCATGCGCCCTCGTAGATGACTCCGGAGTGACTCTCCCAGACACCGACTCGGCCTTTCAACCCATGGCTCCATTCTCCCTTGTAGCACCACTTGCTTTTGCGCTCCACACCCAGCCCTTCCCGCTTGCCCTGACTCCAGTGGCCCTGATAGGCATTGCCACTGGGCCAGGTGTAGACACCCAGGGATTCAAACCCCCGCCTCCACTGCCCACTGTACTCGCCCTGGACCCCAGGGCCAGTACAGACCCCATACCCGTGCGCCCGGCCGTCCTGCCAGCCACCCACGTAGCAGCCGCCATCATCAAAATCGAACCTGCCCCCGTGGGACATGCATGTAACGAGGCTCCGCCTTCCCCGGCGCCAGCTACCCACAAGTCCCTGCACTCATTGCTGGGGCTGGCCCCACCGAGAGCTGGCTTTAGGTGGTGCCGCCTTGCATGAGGAAGGAGGGGGGCTGTGTTCAGTCCTCTGTTAGTTGGCAGGGTCAGGGTGGCATCTGGAGTTCACTGGTCCTGGAGTCCTTCCCCTACAGCTGGAATGAGGTCCCAGGCTTCGCCACCTACAGGAGGATTTTGGGGCTACAGTAAGAAGTTGCTCCTGGAGTCCTCCCGCTTACAGTCGTTGTGCGAGCCCAGGCTTCTGTCTACGGGTGACCAGTGTAGCTACAGGGATCCAGAGAACCAGGAATTCTCCTCCTACAGGTTAGAGTTGGGCTACAGCAATGTGCCAAGCCTGGAATTTTCCACCTACAGGCATACGGTGGGGGTTACACCTGGACAGCGATATTTGAGTCCTCTGGCTATCAGTGGGTACCTGAGCTACAGTCACAAATCCCAGGCACCTCTACCTATAACCATCCAGTGGAGCTATAGCTGTAATGAGAACCTGGGGTTGTCCCCTACAGGCACAGGGTGGTGATACAGGGGTATAAAAGTCTTCTGTACCTACATGTGTAATGCAGGGGTTATTCATACAGCAGTCCCAGACATCTTTGGTGACAGGGTTGCCTCAACACTTGCAGTGATCTGGATAGGGCTGCATGGTGCCCTACAGTCAGGCTATGGCCCGGAATTCTGGAGCTACTAGGGCATGGAGGCTGTCTGATTTCACCTGTATGTGGATCCTGGAGTTCTCTGCTCACAGGTGTATTGTGATCCTGGGGCTCATGTGTTACAGGCAGACAGTAACCTGGCTATGGCTGGGTGCTGCCATCCTGTAACCTAGGTCTCTTTGTATTTTACTGGCAGACTAGGACTGGGAGTCCTCTGGCTATAGGTGTGCAACAGTCCTTGGTTTCTGCAGCTACAGGCATATGATGAGTCCAGGGTCTCTTGTTACAGGCAATCCCTTTGTTCTTGGATTATTGGCTAATGGCATATGCCTGGCCCAGGCTCTTCCAGCTACAGGAATATAGCTGTCCTGGAGTTCTTAGGCATTCTGCATGCCTGGAGTTCTCCAGCTACATGCGTACATTGGTCCTGGAGTTCTCAGGCATACGGCGGTACTGGAGTTCTCTAGCTACAGGCATCTAGTGGTTCCAGAGTCCTCTGGTGATGGGTGTATAGCAGGGATTGTATTTCTTCAGCTTCAGGCAGAGGGTGGTCAGTTCTCCAGCGACAAGCTGACAGTCCTCCAAATCTGCAGCCACTCATGACTGTGTTGCCATGCTGCAACTTGGGATTCTTGGTATTCTGCAGCCTAGAAGCTCCCCAGCTACAGGTGCACAGTGTCAAACAGGCACAGAGCAGGACCTGACAACCTCTGGTTACAGGTGTTTGGATGTGCTCCAGGTTTCCTGGCTTAGAGGGGTGCCGGGTGTTCCCAACAAGCTGACAAGTGGCTGGGGGTGCAGCGCACAGCTCGGGGGGCCAGGCAGGGCTCCCAACAGTGGCCTCATGGTGTGGGGTACCTAAAACAAGAGAGGGGGAGAGAGTGGCTGGGGGAGGGTAGGAGGAACAAGCACACTCTCACCACAGAGATACAGGAAGCCTGAAAAAGGACCCCCCCACACACACCCAACAGACACAAACCTGGAGCAGGGCCCAGCTCCACCAGCAGAGGAAAACGCACACTCTCTATTTCTCTTTCTCTCTCCCTCTCTATCAGGGTGTGGCACGGAGACACCCTCCCAACCCCCGCCCCATAAGCACAATACCACAAACTGTTACCTGTTTAGATATATAGCTAGATAGATACTCACTCTGTATTCATTTCCTGAGAGGTGGAGAAGCAGCAGGAAGCAGATCCATGCCAGGAAAGAGGCAGCGAAGAAAAAGCCAGCGAGAGTGATAGACACACCCAAGACGGCAGCCAGCAAGGAGGAATCTCATCTGGAGCTCTCCCCACCTGCCCGGGAGGCAGAAAGAAGGGAGTGGAGCAAGCCAGGAAAGAAAGAGGGGTGGGGGGAAGGAAAGCTGCCAATGCCAGAGTGGAGAGAAACGGGAGGGACCAGCTGGAGGAAAACCAAGAAGAGGAAATTTCCAAATGGGAAACAGAAAAATCTCAGGTGGTGACAATATTCAGCCGTGGAGGAGGAAGGGGGGTCCAGGCGAGGAGAAAAGGGAGCGGGGGGGGGTGGCAGGAAGGAATCAGGACCAGGAGGAAGATGGGGACAAGGTGGCAATGCAGGAAGGATGAGAGGAAAATGTCGGGGGTGGGGAGGGGGGGAAGGAGCCACTCCCCAGAAGGATAGAAGCAGAGGAGGAGGAAAGCCAGGAGGGAAGAGACAAAACAGCGGTGGCAGAGAGGCAGAGAATGGCGAAATCCAGGGGAGCGAAGGTAGAAATTATCCGTGCGGAGGGAGAAGAGAGCCGGAGACAGCAGGCGGCGGATGAGAAGAGGGGGAATGTGGAAATGCCGGGATGGAGAGAAAGAAACGCGCTGTCTCTGGGGCAGAGGAGGTGGAGGGAGGAGTGTGTGATGCTGGGGGGGGGTCTCCACAACATAGCCCCCCAGGGGAACGTAACGTGGGGGCGGGATTACAGTTAGGCTCCGCCCTTTCCCCCACCCCATGTGTGGATGCCCCCTCCCTGTGTCCCCACCCATACCACAGAGCTCCCCACCCCCCCAAGAAAGATGCAGACGGAGGAGGCAGCGAAAATTTATCGACTCGTCGCTTGCCCAAGGAAGTGGGGGGGAATGGTAGAGGTTTCCGTGCCCCCAACAGTCAGCCAGCCTCTTCAAATAGGGCATGTTCCCCCTGCCCCCCAAATGACCCCCACCTCTCCTCCCTGACACCTGCCTCATCCCTGCTACCACTCCCAGTGTACCCCCCGGGCCCCAATTCCTGCCCCACCATCCCCCAAACTGCCCCACTCCTTGATGTGCAAATGAGATTGCCCATTCAAATCAACCCCAGTTCTGTATCCCCAAACAGCAGACCCTGGCTCTCTCCAGCCCCCCAGAATGGACCCCAACACCCAGCCTACCCCAAAAATCTTGCTCCCTCTCTTCCCTCTGTTGCCCTACAAATTGGTGCCATCCAAACTTGCTTCTCCCCAGATCCCCAACCCCAAGGAATGCCACCAACCCACCAAGCCCCCCAATTTGAGGCTGAGCGGGTCAGGCCCTGCCCATCCATCCGTCTTGGGAGGGTGGGAGCTCAGAGCCGGGAGGGCGCACACCCATCCACTACTACTGTCTCCCTGGTGAAGTAGCTGGCATTGGGGGAGCAGAAGAAAGAGACAATACCAGCACAGTCAGATGGGGGTCCCAGTCTGGGAGAAGAGAGAGCTAGTGTGGGGCAGGATGAGGGGGTGGAGGGATGGAGGGTTTGGATGGGGGCCTTTGATACCTCTGCATTCTCAGGGGCTCTATCATTTTCTTCCTCATGACCCTGTCATCCCACAACTGAAAGAAAAAGCAGAGTTGGGGGGGTCACTGTTCTGTCCCCCCCAGTGGGACCCACCTAAATAGTGCCTTTCTGCCAGCCCCCACCCACTGTCCCCACACTCACAATGCCACTGAACTTGGTCTGAATGAGTCCTGGTGCCAGGCCATTGATGTGGATGTTGCAGATGCCAGGTTCTGGTCCCAGGGCCCTGGTGACCCCTAAAAGGGCCATCTTACTGCCACTATAGGGGCCCAGTGCCTGGGGAGGAGGAGACTTTCAGGATGGCCCCTGACCCCTCCAACATCCCACCTGCCCTATGCTCTACAGCCTTGTCCCCAACCTCCTGCTCACCCACCAGCCACTCCCACCCCACCCCCACCAGCTGCACCTCTGCCTCCCCACCCACTAGCCAACCATCCCCAGACACCCCCCTCCACCCTGCCTTCCCTCCCCCTTCTGGGCCAAGTTGGAGTGGTGAGTGAGCCAAGACTGGGGGAGTGGAGAGGGTGTCTCACCAGGGAGCTGAAGAACTCCGTTAAGGAAGAGATGGTGATGGAGCCACCCCGGTATGGAGGGAAGGAGTGAGTCAAAAACCTGCTGCCCCTTCTTCTCCCAGTCCCTCTTGTCCCCTCAAATTTCTTACCCCCCCCGGCACCCCCATTTCTCCATGTGGGGCAAGACGAGAATGACCAGCCTGGCTGTCACTGTAATATTGACTTGCAGGATTTGATACAGAGGACACATCAGAGAGGGTTCAGCTTCTATCCGCTCCCACCCTCTGGTCCTGTGGTGCTGTGTTGCATGCCCTAATACTCCACAGCCTGCCCCCCTGTACACCCAGATCCCTTCCTCTTCTCTTGCCTCTCTGACCCTCTCCCAGAGCCCACATCACTCCACCCCCTTTCTGACTGCCTCACCACCACCTTGTTCCACACATCGAAAATATTCCCAATGAATGGGTTGACAGCAGTGTTGGAGACCAAGAAGTCAATGCCCCTGTGATGCTCAGGGCCTGGAAAGAGGTGAGATCAGTGCCCCAGTGTGCCAGGTATTGCCATCCCAGAGCCAGGGAGAAAACATGGTCTCATTCCCTTCCCAGCCCTGGAGAGAGAACCCCGCTGTCCAGCCCACAGTGGCTACCAGACACTCCCAATCCTCTGCTCCAGTGGTTCCCAACCTTTTTCAGGCTGGGCACCCTTTTTTAACAAAAAACTTTGCAGACCCCCATCTGATTATGTAATCTGGCCCGTGCAGGCAGACTCTGGCCTTCACTCTGGTGGTGCTGCTGGGACAGCCAGCGAGCGCCACTGCCGCCACCATGGCCTGCACCACCGGGGAACTGAGTCGCGGCAGCTATGGTCCCCTGCCCTTTTCCTCCCAGGGAGCTGCTGCGGCCCCATCCCTGTCAGGATCTGACCACAGACAGGGAGAGGCAGCCCTGGTGGGTAGCATCAGGGCTGCAGCTGGATTCTAGCCCTGATAAGAAGACGTTCCACAGAGCCCCTGCAGCATGTCCATAGACCCCCAGAACCACTGCTCTGCTCAGCCCACATGACATGCTGTCCCAGAGGCACTGAGGTTCTGGGCTTGCAGCTTGGCCACAGCCCAATCCACGTTACTCTGCTCGCTGCTGCTGAGAACCATGTGAGCTCCATCCTAGGCCAGATGCTGAACAATAGCAAAGCTGACTCTGTGAGGGGGAGTGGGATCAAGGAGTGAGGGCGTCCAGCCTCTCCTATATGGCGTCTCTGGACTCTGCCATAGATTCATAGATGTCAGTAGTCAAATCCTCTCAATGACTCATCACTGGTTAATTTTGGGACGTGTCCACACCCCCTTTTTGGTTCTTCTCCTGGCCCCTTGCTCTGTATTTGGACATACATGCATTTAGTGCTGCTGGTTGCTTTGGAAAATGTGTGTGTGTGGATTTTATGGTGTAACTGAGCACTTTTTTGTGTGTGTTTATACAATGAAGGTTGGAAAAAATAGGTATTCAGAGAAGAAAAGTGTTATGGGCAATTTTTGATAATGTAGAAAATAAAGCAGCTACTTACTGGAAAAATATGAGAAAAGAGAGAGTTTTATTTTTTCTCTAAAGCACTTTAAAATCATGCAGGATTTTAGAAATAAAAGTTCTAAATATAAGATATTTTGGAAAAATAAGAATTATGTATTTTTAGAGAGAAAATATTGGTTTTTTTTAGGAAAAATTTATGCTTTTTTAAAAAATTATGGGTATTAAATACCATTTTCAGAGACAAATATTTACACATTCAAGGGATTTTGAAACAACATCTGAAAAACAACTGCATGTTTTGAAAATAGCAATGTCTTGCTATCTATTTTAGAGAAAATGAAGGAGACAGCTGTAGCTGAGACGGACCTGTGATGGAAGGGGGGGAGGGAATGAAGGGAGAGAAAACTTTAAAGTAGCAGGGAAGCCTGTGTCATGGGGGGAGAGAGAGAGAGAGACGAGGAAGGCTTGAGTGGCTTAATTTTCGCCTGAAAGAAAACTGTTGCAAAAACTTATTACTTGTATTTGATACAGAAAGCTTTAAATCTGCACACTTTAAACAAAACACACACACACACACACACACACACGCACACACGACTTGTAAGAACTAGCTACCGTAACCAGTTAATGCTTTACCAGGGATGAAATTATCATTTCTCCCCTAACACATGCTGTTTTGCTTTCCAGATGTGTTTTTTAAAATCTAAATACTGTTAATGAAGTGACATTTTAAGAAGCAAGCCAACTTTTGAAAAGGCCAGTGAAAAAGACACATGCTATGAGACTTATTTGCACACTTTATGTAAATGTAGCAAAGATCCACATTTGTTTTTAGCTTCATACCAGGATTGAAATTACACCTAGGCAAGGTCTTCAACAATTGCTAGAAAGGAAAGTTATGTTGAACCTTATTCTGTTGCCCATATTCCAGATACTAGGAGTATCATGGTTTAGAGTCTTTTATATTTATCGAAAATTGGCATCTGTGGACTTCAGCTGTTGGGAGGCCTTTGGATTTCAACTTTGTAAGACTGGTTTATAGGATACTCTGCATAAACTAGGGAGATTTTGGGGAGACAAATGTAATGCTCCCAGCATTTAACAAAGTGTGAACAAATGAAAGTCATATGGATCACGTAAGTGCATGAACAAGTCAAATCATTCACCCTGTCCCATTTGAAACTTCACTTCTGCAACAGAAAAATTCCATTTTATTAGAAATAAAGCTTCCTTGGGTCTCTACAATGCCAAGAAAGCAATGTTGTGTTGTGCAGCGGAGAAGTTGTACTTTCCAAACCATACAAAAGAGCAAGAGAAAGACTGACCCTGTACTTAGATGAAGAAAGAAATCCCCTCCAAACTTCACATGGTTATCTAACAAAAATCCCCACTCCTCACTGCAACCCAGCTTCCCTCCTCCTAATTTAAAACTGGCATGTCCTTGGGGTGACAGGCAGTTTTAATCACAGCAACGTTTGACCTTGCAAAGCAGTGTTGTTCGTTCTGGACTGAGATGCAACACAACACAACAACCTGTGTTGGGGCATCTGCTGGCAGTTTAGTGACAGACAGACATTTAAGATGTACAGCCCAAGCTGTTTACAATTTTTAAAAATGCTTTGCTTGGCTAAGTAAACATCTAGAAGAGAATAAGGTGTTAAGTGATAGTCAGCATGGATTTGTCAAGAACAAATTGTGTCAAACCAACCTGATAGTTTTCTATGATGGGATAACAAGGCTTGTGGATAGCGAGGAAGCAGTAGACCAGTAAGGCTTTTGATGCAGTCTCTTATCACCTTCTCATTAACAAACTAGGGAAATCCAACCTGGATGGAGCTACTATAAGATGGGAGGACTCCTTGTTTGTTTTCACTCCCAGAGAGTAGTTATTAACAGTTCACAGTCATACTGGAAGACCAAGAAGTGATTCTTCCACTCCACTCCAAGCTGTTTAGGTCTTAGCTGGAGTAGCGTGTCCAGTTCGGGGACCTCATTTCAGGACAAATGTTGACAAATTGGAGAAAGTTCAGAGAAGAGCAACAAAAACAATTAAAGGTCTAGAACAGGGGTCAGCAACCTCTGCCAGCCCCCATGCCAGCCCTGCCCACCGCACCCTCAGCAGGTGCCTGGGGTGGAGCCAGGCAGCTCCAGGACTGAGGGGGCATGGCTGAGCTGCCCCGCTCCCCTCCATTGTGGGGACTAACCCTGGGCCCTGTGTCAGCCCCCTGCAGGCTGCACCACTCCAGCCCCACCCCACATGCCGAGCCATGCCACACCACGCCAGCTCCCAAGCCCCACTGAGCCACTCTGGCCCTCCCCCCATACTGGGTCACGGTGCTCCAGCCCTTCAGCTGCTCCAGCCCCCTGCACTGAGCTGTGGCACATTGACTCCCGAGCCATGCTGAACCACTCTGGGCCCCCCGAGCTGCACTGAGCTGCCCCCTAAGCCAAGCAGTGTCACGCTGCCTCCCGCTCAGGCTTGGTCCACGTGCCAATTTTGGCACATGTGCCAGGGTTGCTGACCCCTGGTCTAGAATAGTGATTTTCAACCATGTGCAGGTCATGACATGCTTGGTAGCATATTGTAACCCTACAGGACATACCAACTCTCCACCCCCAGGCCAAATCCAGCAGCTATTGCTCCTGCTCGATGTGACACACTTATTGCTGCGTGGGGACATGGTAATGTGCCCCAACAAAGTGGTTGAGAACCCCTAGTCTAAAATACTTGACTCGCAAGGGAAGAGTGAAAGAACTAGGTTTGTTTAATCTGGAAAAGAGGAGACAGAAAGAGACATGATAACAGTTTTCAGGTACTTAAAATGTTACAAGGAAGGGGTTTTAAAATTACTTTCCTTAACTGCTAATGATAGGGCAAGAAGCAATGGGCTTAAATTATGGCGAAGAAGGTTTAGGTTGGCCATAAGGAAAAAATTCCTAACTGTCAGGGTGATTAACCACTGGAAAAAGTTGCATAAGGAGGTTATGAAATCTCCATCACTGGAACTTTTTAAGAGCAGGTTAGACAAACACCTGTCAGGGAGGGTGTAAGATGGTACTTGGTCCTGCCATGAGTGCAGGGGACTGGACTCAATGGCTATGTCTACATCTGTTTTTATAGTTCAGACTCACTAGTTTGAACTAAAAAAGTCCAAGATTAGTCCGAACTAGCCTCAGGCTAGTTCAGACTAACCACGGCTTTTTAGTTCAAACTAGCCGTGTGTCCTAGTTCGAACTAACTTTTTAGTTTGAACTAACGGCTTAGTTCAAACTAAGCCTTAGTCTATGTCTACATCACGCCTAGTTTGAACTAAGCGCTTAGTCTGGACTAACCAGACAAATTTATTAGTTCAGGCTAAGATTTGCCTAGTTCAAACCAGGGGCGTTGCTATAGATAAATATTGGGGGGGGGAGGCCCAGCCCCCACAGGCCACCAGGGCCCCAATCTGTTCCCTTAACCCCCCCAGCAGCCCTCCCCCCAGCATTTCCCTAAGCCCTCCCCAGCAGCCCCTGAGCCTTTCCCTAACCTCCTGTGCTGCTACTGTCCCCTGCTGCCCTGGGCCGACCCCCTTCCCTGTGCCCCTACCCTACTGGGCCTGCGTGCCTGCCCCCAGTTCCCTTTCCCCGAGTCCCTTACCTGCCCCGGAGGGAGAGTGGGGCTGCAGCAGTAGCTGAGGCCCCTGACATGATGCTGCTTTGAGTACGCTCAGAGCAGGGTTAGGCCAGGGTGGTAATTTTAAAAACCCCCAGCCAGCCTAGGGCAGCTCCCTCCCTGCCAGAAGACTGTGTTTTCCAGCCAGGTACAAGCTACAGCTGCCGGTGTGTTTCCTGCACCGGGGCTCAATGGTGCATCCCCGTGCAGTTTTGGGGCATGCTACTCAGGGGTTGGCACTGAGTTTTAGGGGGGCTGAGGCCCCCTGAGCTTCCGCCCAGTGATGCCACTGGTTCAAACTAATAAATTTCTTAGTTCGAACTAGGCAAAGCCTAGTGCAGACACAGGCCAAATTAGTCCAGGCTAATTGGCTAGTGTAGACATAGCCAATGACCTCTCATGGTCCCTTCCAGTTCTAAGACACCTGGGCATAATCTGAAAATCATCCACTGAGTAGGATTTATGATGAAACATTACTTAAAAGTCAGGGGGAACCTAATGAGAGCTACCCCGCATTTCTATGTGTTTGAACAAACAAATTAAAGTTAAATAATGCATGAAGCCTTGACTCTCTGGTTTTGCCTAAACAAATGACCCAAAACACACCCAAAACACCATAACC
This sequence comes from Podocnemis expansa, assembly GCA_007922195.1. NCBI lineage: Eukaryota > Metazoa > Chordata > Testudines > Podocnemididae > Podocnemis > Podocnemis expansa. The sequence goes on from ML682134.1 coordinate 1,612,975, forward strand.
CCCACAAAACCTGCTCTGATTGGAAATCATCAGGAAAGCTGTAAAATCCTGGGTTCGGTTTAAAAAAAAAGCCACCCACCCCCACAATTGGTGGCAATAATCACAACTGCATGATGTTAAGAGATCAGAGTATGAACATAGAATTGGCTGACGAAGTAAACCACCTCTCCCATGAAGCCACCATCTTTGTTATGCTCTTTTGCCAAACACACAGCTTTCAATTACTTTGAATATAGTGGGGTTTTAAAGAAATTTTGGAGTTTTAATGTGTACCACAGCCACAAGGATGTGGGAGAAATGCTTGCCTGCTTCACAAGGGATTGACTCCCATGCCAATGGACAAATCAATCCACAAGTCGAAGGAAACCACTGGGGGCATTACAGACCTGGAGAGATTTTGTGGTCAACTTGTGAAGCAACAGCAGCATTTGTGTGTTGGTTTATTCTTCAATGGCTTGGAGACCCTAGAGAACCAGTTGGTGTCCTACAACAGTTTGCATTGTACTTTTTGCCAAACTGTACTCCTAAATGTTTTGCAGAGACTGAAGAAATGACTAAAAATGGACATTGTGAAAACTAAAGCACTTATTCAGAGGGCCGGGTGGAGGGATTTAACAGAGCTAGCTCAAGTGAAAGAAGGTATAATTTAAGATGGGGTCTGGGCTATTTTGCAGAGGCCCAGATGCCACCAAGTCCTTATTCTTTATGCACAGGCACCCTTGTTAGCAGAGCAAGCCTTTTGTTTTAGAGAAAGTGTAACTGGACAACGGTTAAAGGAAAAAAGTGACCCACGTAACTACAGGGCTGTTAGTTTGATCTCAGTAATAAGCGGTTTTAATAAAAAAAAATTTGAAAAAGTACTTAAGGATATTGAGGTTAATGGTCACTGGGATAAGATACAACATGGCTTTACAAAAGGTAGATCTTGGTAGACTATACTGATCTCCGTTTTTGAGACTACCAATATTTTGGACAAAGGGAATGCAGTGGATCTAATATATTTAGATTTCAGTAAGGCATTTGCTACAGTTCACATAGGAAATTATCAGTTAAATTGGAATAGATGCTGGTTAGACCTCAACTGGAATATAGCACACAGTTCCTTGCTTAAGAAAAATGAATTCAGATTGGAACAGGTGCAGAGAAGAGCTACAAGAACAGGGTAGGGTTATGAGAGGAGACTCAAAGAGCTCAGGTTGTTTAGCCTAGCCAAAGGAAGGCTGTGGGGAGATATGATCACTCTCTTTAGATACATCAGAGGGTAAATACCAGGGAGGAAGAGGAATTTATTTTAGTTCAGTGTCAGTTCATTGTGGACGTAAGAATAAATGGATATAAACTGAGCAGTACAAAGTTTAGACTTGAAATTCAATACAGGTTTCTAACCATTATAGTAAAGTTCTGGAATAGCTGTTCAAAGGAGCTGTGGGGGCAAAAAAACTTAAGTTGGCTTCAAAATTGAGCTTGATAAATTTATGGAGGGGATGGTATGATGGACAGCCTACTTTGGCAACTGACTGATTTTTGTCTATTGACAGTGGATATGCCAATGACCTGAGATGGGACATTAGATGAGGTGGAGTCTGAATTACTCCCCAGAATTCTTTCCTGGGAGTCTGACTGGTGTGTCTTGCCCACATGCTCAGGGTTTAACTGATCACATTTGGGGTCAGAAAGGAATTTTCCCCCAGGGCAGACTGGCAGGAACTCTCAGGATTTTCCATTTTCCTGTGTAGCATGGGGCACGGCTCCCTTGCTGGCAGATTCTCTGGAACTTAGCCTTTAAACAATAATTTGAGGACATTAGTAACTGGCATAGGCTTATTACAGGAGTGGATGGGTGAGGTCAGGGCCATCCCTAGGAGGGTACGGCCCTCCCATCACCCCACCCCACACAGGGGGGCCAGAGCAGGAGAACAGAGCCTGACCCCTGAGCCAGCTGTTCCCCATCCTGGGAGCAGGGCGAGCCAGCCAAAGGCAGAGGCTGGGTTCCGCGCTCCTGGCATACAAACACCTCCCACATCTCTGTGCTGAAGGTAGCGGGGAGGGAGCAAGAGTTTGGAACCTGGCCTCTGCTTTTGGCTGGCTCAGCTGGCCCCCAGGATGGGGAAAGCTCAGCTGTGGAGGGGGTGGGGGGGGTGGAGCAGCAGTTCAGGCCCTGCGCTGCGCTGCTCACAGCAGGACAACGTGGCGCCCATGGAACCGTGGGTCCTGGGGCTATCAACCACTCTCCTCACAAAAGGATGGCCCAGGGTGAGGTTTGTGGCCTTCACTGTTCACAAGGTCAGACTGGATGATTTTACTGGTCCTTCTGGGCTTATGGTAACACAAAACTTCCCTGCCAGTACAGTGACTCCCCTCCAGCCATCCTACTGGGACACGGAGAGATTTTTCCTTACCTAGACAGGGAACCCAAGACAGCTTTGAAGCATTGGCCCTATACTATTTACTCCAAAACTATAGCGCAAAAGAATATAAATGTGGGCAAGCCATTTTGTAGATTAAAGGTGGAATCAGCTGATTTCACCCTTCAAGGAAAGGAAGAGGTCAGCTAACCACCAGCCATTATAATTATTCAGGAAATGTTATTCTGCAAGAAAAGACTGCATTTTTGACCACATATCGTGGAAGCTGGTGAGCTCAATGGTATTGACGGTCCTCTGGAAAAAAATCAATTTTCAGATTGGCGCACACACAGTCAGCAAGGAAACTTCTCAGCCTATTCACTAAAAGAGCCCCCAAAGCAAGCCATCATACTTCAGAAAAGAAAACTTGGATCCTTTCCACCACGCTTGGAAAGATCGTCCACTTTTTGTCTGTGAACCAAAGCTGTAGAGCTGCAGCTGACACAGGTTAAAATGAGGATGTTGTGGATAAAAAGTACAGGTTCTTCCTTTATCCCCATTCTCTGAGTTCCCCATCTTCAAGCATCTCATGAAATGGGATTTCCTCCCACGAAAGCTCATGCGATAAATAAAATTTGTTAGTCTTTAAAAGTGCCACCCGATTCCTAGTTTGTTTTCCTGCATCATGGTAAACATCAGCTGGTTACCATTTTCCTGGGCTTCTTAATGGTATATATGACTTCGTTGCACAAGGGGAAAGAAAACCCACTGCCTTTCTTGGCCAGCCATTGCATTGCCGTTGAAATTCATTAGTGGGTGAATAATGGCCCAGCAATGCCTCCAATGGTACCCACTTTTCCACTGCAAGGAACAGAACATCCTCAGTCATGCCCCTTTTTTCCCCTCCCCCATGACAGACCCTTCTGCCCCTCCCCACAGAAATTCCCTCCCCAAAGAAAGATGCAGACAAATCAGGCAGCAACAATTTATCGTGTCACTGGCAGGTCACTGGTCCATGGAGAAGTGGGGAAGGGGAGGGGAACAGCAGAGCTCCCCAACAGTCAGCCCCCATTCCAAATACATGTCTGTCCCTCCAAATCATTCTCCTCTTCCAGCCTCCCAACTGCCCTCTTAAAACTTTCCACACACTTTTTTGTGTACCTGAATTTTTGCCTCCTCTCACTCCTTGCCCCAAGGAGGAGCATCCCAAGCTGCCTCTCCACAAATGGGACCCCCATCTCTACCCCAAACACTAAACTGTCCCACTCCCCTGTCTCTCAAAGAGATCCCCAAACACAAGTCACCCCCAGATCTCTACCCCCAAAAGCTGACTCACTGCCTTTTTTGAGCCCCCACAAAATGGACCCCAAACTCCCAGTCCCCCAAAACTATGCTCCCCTACTTCCTAATATTCTTGCCACCCAAACCTGCTTTTCCCACAGATCCCAGCAGGCGACCCCAAAATCCCCACCCTTGAGGAGTACTCTCCAACGGCTACTAATCCATCATGCTCTCCAACTGGGGACTGGGCCAGTCAGGACCCTGTCTGTCCATCCGTCGATCTGTGTCTGTGGGGGCTGGGGGCTCAGAGCCGGGAAGGTGCGCCCCCACCCACCACCACTGTCTCCCCAGTGATGTAGCTGGCATCAGGAGAGCAGAGGAAGGAGACAATCCCAGAGCAGTCAGACGGGCGCCCCAGTCTGAGGAGAAGAGACAGTGTTAGTGTGGAATGAGCGGTTGAGGAATAGGGTGCTTGGGTAGGGGGCAGGAGGCTGTCAGCACCTCTGTACTCTCAGATTCTCCATCGTTTTCTCCTTCATGGCTTCCTCCTTCCATAGCTGGAAGAAAAAGCACAGGTATGTGGGGAGGGGGTCACTGCCATCTGTCCCCTGGGAGGCCCCACCCCCAGCAGTGCACTGGGCAGGCCTCACCCCCCCAACTGTGCCCTGCCCGGTTCAGCCCCCAAAGCTGTGCCCACCTCCTTCAACACTCACAGTTGCACTGAACTTGGTCTGGATGAGTCCTGGCGCCAGGGTGTTGATACGGATGTTGCGGACACTGAGTTCAGGAGCCAGGGCTTTGGTGAGCCCCAGCAAGGCTGTCTTACTAACACTGTATGGGCCCAGTGCCTGCGGGGATAAGAAGGGGAGGCTGAGAGTCTCAGCATGACCACATGGCAGTGTTTCCTTTAATTTTTCATAAGCTGTGTGTGCAAAAAATTTCTTCTGTGTAAATTTTTTGAACCAGTGTCCAAATATGTGCGCACTCCAGTGAGTGCAACGAAGTAAGTGTGTGTATGATGCAAATAATGTATAAATTTTATTTTGATATTGGTGATGGAAATTATTTTATAAATTACAAAACCTTATTTGAAACATGCTACTTGATATCACCTTCTTAAAAGCAGCATAAAAATATTAGCACTGTTGAATTTTTTTGTGCACACTCTATTTTGTTGTGTGCGCAGGTTTCACAACCTGTGTGCATGTGCACACGCGCACAGCTTAGAGGGAACATAGCTGCACGGACCCCCTGCCTGCCCCTGTTCTACCAGTCTCCTGGCCCAATCAGCCATCCCAGCCCCACTACTACCCTGCGAATCCCCCCAGTCACCTCATAGACTCCTCAAACTCCTATCTCCCACAACCTGTCACCACCTACCCACCAGCCAACCATCCCCAGACACCTCTCTCCAACCAGCTCTCCCACGCCCTGAGGACATCTCACCGGAAAAGGGTTGTACCCTGCAATGGAGGAGACGATGACGATGGAGCCGCCCCTGCACAGAGGGAAGCAGTGAGCTGGAGTCAAGAGACCTGATCCCTTCCATCCTGCCCCATATGTTCTCCTGCACCAATATCCCACCCTCACCCTCACCCTCACCCCCCGCACTCACCCCCGTTTCTCCATGTGAGGCACAACCAGACTGATGAGCAAGGCCGTCGCTGTCACATTGATCTGCAGGATCTGACACAGGAGTATCAGGAGAGGTCCAGCTTCTGACCCCCCACATTGCTCCCAGGCCTCTTCCCCAACACTTTGCCTCTGAATCTCTCTTCTCCTCTCCCTCTTTTGACTCCCTCTGGTTTAACTCCTTCCTCCCCCAACACCTCTGACCCAAAGCTACTCCTCTGCCCTCAGCTACCTGCTGCCCTATCGCCTCACACCCCATCAAGCCCAGCTCTCCACTCAGCTCCCCAAAGACTCCCAACCTTGTTCCACACGTTCTCAGTGGCATCCAGCGTATTGCCAAAGAAGGGGCTGACGGCAGCATTGGAGACCAAGATGTCGATGCCCCCATGACTCTCCAAGGCCTGGAGATAGGAGAGATCAGTGCCCCACTCTGATGTGTGGTGCCCCCTCCAAGAGCTGGGAAAGAACCCAGGAGCACTAGTACCCATTCCCCCCAAGCTCAACCCACTAGACCTCACAGCCCTCCCAGAGCTAGGATCAAACCCTGGCATCCAGGCTCACCGTTGCTACCAGACACTCCCGATCCTCTGCTTGGCCCACATGACACACAATCCCGGAGACGCTGAGGTTCTGGCCTTGCAGCTCGGCCACGGCCCGATCCACATTACTCTGCTTCCTGCTGCTCAGAATCACGTGGGCCCCATCCTGGGCCAAGCGCTGGGCGATAGCAAAGCCAATCCTGGGGGTACAGCAGCAGTGGGAAGTGAGGGGCATGGCAGGAGGGGAAGGCAGTGCGGGAGGGTAGGCCTAGGCTAGAAGGGGGCTGCAGGTCAGGAGTGAAGGGACCTCATGGAGTTGGGGGAGGAGGGATCCAAAGAGGTTATGGGTGCAGAATGGGGGGCACCAGCAGGGCTGGGGGAATCCCAAGGGTCTGTGGGTCAGATGCAGGGGAAAGATCCCAAGGACCTGTGGGTCAGGAGTGGGGGACACTGCTGGGGCTGGGAGAAGGGATCCCAAGGGGCTGTGGATCAGGAGTGGGGGAGATACTGACAGGGCTGGGGGTCACTTACCCCTCAGTAGAAGCCGTCACAAGAGCCACCTTGTCAGCCAGGGATCCCTGGTTGACCCCTGCCATGCCCATCGCCTGCAGGGATCCACACACAGGACGGCAGATCCCAGCCGTCAGCCTGGCTAACCTGTGCCACATGACACCTCTGGACTCTGCCCCCGGTGCACAGTCTGCCTCGCCCCCTCACCGGGCAAAGAGCAAAGAGATTGGTGGGGGGACTGCAACCACCCTCCCCTAGTCCCCTGTGCCCCACAGGGCTCCCCACCCTGCCCCACAACTTCTTGCCCCATCCCCCCAACACATAGGTCCTAAAAAACGTTTTCGCTTCCGCGACTGCAAGGTCACTTCCTACACCCCCCGTCACCTCCCCAGGTCTGCCGCCCCCATCCAGCCTCCTCCTCACCCCAGCCCACCCCACTTCCGATCTGCCCCTCCTCCACCCATGCAAAGTCTGGGCCCCACAAAAACTTTTCCCCTTCGGCTGCAGCGCAGGGTCACTTCCTGAAGCCCCCCCGCCACCCCCCCCCGTTTTTTCAGCCCCCCCCCCCCCGAACCCCCAACTCTTCACCTGCCGCCAAGGGACTAACCCTCCTGCCGGGGGTAGACGGTCACAGGGGGAAGGCGGGGATTGCGTCTGTCTGTCGGGTCGGGCCTGGGAGGGACGGACATACAGATACAGCGGGAAGCAAAGAAACAAGTGAGCCGAGCCGGGGACAGGATCAGGGCGCCCCCTGGCGGGAGAACGGGGCGGAGGCGGTGAAAGCCTGACACAGGGCCGGGCTGGAGGAGAGAGGGACAGACCAAATGTCAGCCAGCCAGACGGGGGCAGACAGGGAAAGAAAGAAAGACGCGTAGATTGGTGCAAACCTGGATAGATCGTCAGTGGATGGATGGATGCGTAGAAGGGGAATATGGGGGAGCAGTGGCTAAAGTATAATTTGAGCCCCCCCTGCCGACTCTCCAATCCCCCTTTTGCCGCTCCCTTACCTGGCCAGAGCTGCTGCTTGGCCAGGCAGTTCCCGCCCTGAGCAACCATGGGAGCGTGGTCAGGGCAGGAGCTCTGAAGACTGCCCCAGCCCGGGCACATCTTCTGGGCCAGGGTGGCGCCAGCGCGGACCACGCGTTCCACTCAATTTGTCTATTTCCCAGGGTCCTGGAACTCTGGCCCCTCACATTGTTCCAGGGCGTTCCAGCTTCCTTTAGCCCCTGCGGTGGACGGATAGATGGGTGGAAAGTGTGGCCAGGGTTGGACTACAGGGCTTAGACAGAAACCGTTGGTTGTGCTGATGCTGTCTACCTGCCTGGCCTGGGGATGATTTGGCTCTTGGTGTCAGCTGCAGCAACTGCTCCAGCCCCTAACGCTGCTCTGTGGGTGAATCACAGGTAGGGGGACAGCCCAAAGTCCTGGCTGCGGGGGGGAGCCCATGTGCTGCTGCACCAGGAAGGTGGCAGCTAGAAACCCAAGACTCCATCACTCCTGCAGGCTCCTTGGCTTTGGGGCAGGTCTTGTTGGTACCTGCTATGCATCATTCCCCTCCTTGGTGACCCCAGCGGGGGGGGGCGGGGTGACGACAGGGGAGGCCCAGGCAAGCTGTTAGAGAGATGGAAGCTTTGCTCTCAACTGGGGTTACAAGATACCAAAGCATGGGAAGGAGGACAGAGAAGTACGAAAAGGAGGACATTGGAGGACACGTGGAGAAAATGTAGTATTAATGTAATATTATTATGTTTTTAGGGGGCCCTGGAATGCTTCACCCTAAAAATAGGGTGTGCTGGGGCATGCCACCATACTTTAACCTCTGTATGTAAAAAACCAGAAAATCATGTATTTTTAAAATGCCTGCCGGATGGAGGACATGAAGCTAAAAAGGAGGACATACCCTCGTTTTGCCTGACATCTAGTAACCCTACTCTCAGCAGCCACTAGAGGGAACCAGAGTCTCCCCCATTTACAAATCAAATCAAATCAAATCGTAGGGCTGGAAAGGACCTCATGAGATCATCGAGTCCAACACCCTGGGAATTGAACCCAGGACCGTCTGCATGTTAAGCAGAGGGGGTAGCCACAACCCTATACCCCCCATTTACCCTCATCAAACCCCCCAGCCCCATCTATGCGTATACCCCATAGACACACCCATTGCCCCATCTATCCCCAATAGCCTTCATCTACCCAATAGCCTTCATCTACCCACAAACACACTGTGCTGCTCCCTGACTCTGGCCTCATAGGGTCCAGACTCCCTGAAACTCTCCCCTGCAGTACCTCCTGGCCAGGACTGTGAGGAGCCCTGCACCCCCAAAGGGGCATGCATCAACCCTGCAGTCAGAATGAACCCAGCCAGTGTGGGTATCAGACAGGTTTATTGGCTGTTAGGGGTCCAGTGCAGACAGACTTTGGGGGCAGAGTAATGAGGACTTACAGTGGTGACCCCCAACAGAAACTTGAAGTTGGATCTCCCTCTCCTCCCTGGCCCCAGATGTCACAACCTGTCACAGCTGGTCTGACCCAGGAGGGTGGGGAATCCTGGACAAGTATGCGCATGTGTGCATTGGGGGGGTGAGGGGGGGATATCCTGGTCTTTGTGGTGATCACACACCCAAGTCCCATCAGTAAGACACCAGAGTAACCCATGGGGAAAATAAGGCACACATGTAGCACGGAGAGGGGTTCTACACTTTGTCACACTCCCCCAGCTCTCTACCACCCAAGAGCTGCTTAACTCCAGCTCCCAAAATGGACCCTAAACTCCAAGGCCCACAAAAATCTTGCACCCTGACTTCTCTTTAGCACCCAACAAATTGCTGCCACCCAAACCAGCTTCTTCCCCAGATCCTCAAGAGTGGACCCTGAATCCCTCACAAAGAGTGACCCCCAACAACCAGACCGGTTCTGGGTCAGGTCAGGGGACGGTGCGTCTGGGGCTGCTTGACCCAGGTGCCAAAACTCCTATTTCTTGCCCTGGCCCTGGGCCCCTGCACCCCTAAAAAGATCTGGTCCTGCTCAGCTGACACAGCACTAGCCAGGCCTGGGGGGGGGGGAGTGGGAAGGGCCTGCCAGGCACTGGGGGGGGGGCCAGCAGCCATGTCCTGCAGTGCTCCTGGCCTGCCCTCAGTTAGGCTGGCTGATCTGAACTGAGGGGTGGGGCAGAGCAGGCCGCCTCTTTGCAGTTGCCATCCAGGGACAGAGGTGGAGCCACATGGTGGGGCAGGAGCACTGTCAGACCACACTGGAACACCCTCAGCTCAGGCCTACACAGACGCAGTATCAGAGTCTACCCCCATAACCCCCCATAGCCCTCATCTACCCTTGCAGACACCCCATCTACTCCATAGACTGCCCCTATAGCCCCCATCTACCCCCATACATACCCCCATAGTCCCCATCTACCCACATAGACAGCCATCTATCCCACAGCCGGGGCCAGCCATGGGCCCTGGCCAAACAAGGTGGCTCTTATGACAGCTTCTGCCAAGGGGTAAGTGATCTCTAGCCCCACTAATGCCCTCACTCCCAACCCACAGCCCTTGGTATCCCCCCAGCTCTGCCAATACCCTTCACTCCTGACGTGGAGCCCTTTCAGATTCCCAGCTGCCTCCCGAACTCTGCAAGTGCCCCCATTATGGTGCCTCTGGGAATTGAGCTCTGGGACCACTTGGGGTGGAGTGAGACAAGACTCTAGCGCTTTGGAGTCTGGTCCCCTACCCCCAGTCTCCCCACACCAGAGCAGCCTCCTGAACCTGTGGCCAGAAAGAAGTGGGGATAGAGAATCACATTGTTTCCAAGAAAAGGCAAGTTTATGTGATTGGTGACTCCCTGCTGAGGGCAGACAGGACTGTAACCAGCACTGATCACAAGAACAGGAGTATGCTGCTTGCCAGGTGCCAGGGACAGCTCAAGGTGTGGCACTGGCTTGGGTCACCAAAACTGAGGGGCACCAGTGCCAAAAATTGAAAGTTTGGCCTGGGAATGGGTTGCCATGAAGAGCCCCTGGGCCTCACCTTGCAGCTCCCTAGGTTTGCCAGGACAGCATGGCCAGGGCCTCTACCGTGGGGTCATCTGACTTCACCTGCTGCCATCTGACAGCCAGCCCAGCTCTGCCCCTTCTGCCCTTGCAAGTGCACTTCAGGCACAGAAGTGGCAATGGAGGCTGTGACCCAGGTCTCCTGGGATAACCTGAATGAGCCAAAATTAGGGCAAGCTGCAAAAACCAGGGCTCAAACCCCCAAACCACTGATGGATGGTACTTAAACCAGTCTCCCAGTCAGCAACAAAACTTGCTTCTGACTCCCCACTCTGGTCATCACCAACCATAACAAAAATAGAAACAGCCCCGTTTATGCACATCAGCTTCTATGGTCCCCTCAACCACTGGGTCTCTTAGGCTATGTTCACACACAAATTGCTTGTTTCGAAACAAGAAGTTTCGAAACAAGCGGTTTTGAAATAATGTTTTATTTTGAAACACCTTATTTCGAAACACAAAAAAGTGTTTAAGAAATAAGGGAAACGAAATAGCATGTCCACAGCATGGACATGCTATTTCGCTTCGGGGGGGG
>ML682134.1:1624700-1668377 GCA_007922195.1 Podocnemis expansa
CTTAAAGAAATAGGTTCTCCTGACCCCAAAGGGCCAGCCACATCACCCAGAACAATATAGACTTAGATCTTACCCAAAATACCATGCTGCCAGCCAATCCTTTAGTAACTACAACTAAAGGTTTAATATAAAAAAGAAAACAAACAAAATGTAAGAGCTGTTAAAGGGTTAAAGTGAATCACATACATACAAATGATTTAGAGTCCATAGAAAGCAAATCCTTGAAGTATCTCTAGTTTGCATGTTAGTCCAACTCCTCTGATATGCACCCAGGGCATGGGTGGGTCTCAGTCCTTTGTTCAGCTGCAGCAGAATAGTTCCAGAGGAGGGTGTTCGTTGCAGACAGACTGAAGACTAAAGACAAAATGGAGATGGGGTTGTTGCCTTTATCACCTTTTGCTCTCCGACACTCTCAGAATCCTTGCTAAATCAAAATGGAGTTGAGTCACATGGTCAGTCTGGGTGACTGGTCCAACAGGTTTCTTTCTAGGCCCACTTAAGCTGGGAGTCCCCTTAATCACTGGCCATTAGGAAGACAATAGTTTTGCAAACACCCAGTCTGGGATTGCTTGGAATCAAATAACTTGGAATACAAATAAAACAAATACATTCCTAATATCTTTTACAGATATAATACCTACATATAAACCATATAATCATTTCAAGCAGATTACAACTTTTCTGTTGACACCAAACATGGTACATCACATGTTGATTATTGCAAATATGAAATATTAATGTGAAAGATAACCATAAACAGTACCCTAGACCCAGATGGCGTCACAGGGGTGTAAAGGAAAAGTTGGCTGTTTGAGCCACAAACCTTTAAGCTGGCCCTGCCAGGCACTAAGATACAGGATGTTGGTCTGAGGGCTGAAGAAGATCTTAATGGGAGTGGGAAAGAATCCTCTGATTGTCATTCATGTGGGTGCAAAGGATGTAGCCAGATTCTCATGGGAGTATATGAAAGGTGACTATGCCAGCTTCGAGGACTCAAAGAAACAGAGGCTCAGGTGTTCTTTAGTGGGATACTGCCTGTCTCTAGAGGAGGACAACAAAGGTGTGAGAAGATCATGATGATAAACAGATGGCTCAGGTACTGGTGCTACGAGGAAGGCTTTGGCATGTATGGTCTCAGGGAGGAATTCACGGATGGAAGACTGTTCTCCTGGGATGGACTACACCTCAGTAGGGACGGAAACAGATTTCTGGGAGAGAAGTTAGTGCAACTGATTAAGAGATCTTTAAACTAGGGAGTCAGGGGAGACAGTTGGGAAACAGTCTACACACCTGATATTAGCATTGAGAGGAAGGAAAATGAAATAGGAAAGGACACAGGGATAAGGTGCAGCATGGAGGTTAGAAGGAAGGGTAATGTAAATGCCAGTCTAGTGGGAGATATTGGCCATAGAACAACTGTGCCAAATCAGGAAAGGAACGAGTGATGCCAAGCAGCAAAAACTAAAATGTTTATATACTAATGCAAGAAGCCTGGGGAACAAAATGGAGGAATTGGAACTACTGTAGAAGAAATGAGACCAGATATTATAGGGTAACAAAAACATGGTGGAATAGTAGTCATGACTGGTGTACCGGTATTGAAGGCTATGTGCTCTTTAGGAACGGCAGGCATAAAGGCAAAGGTGGAGGAGTGACATTGTACATCAATGAGAAGGTAGACTGTAAAGAAGTTCAAAGCGATGGAATTAACGAGACAGAATCTATCTGGGTAAAAATCACAAGAAAGCTACTAGAGTTTCTTCAGGGATAATGTTCAGGGTGTGTTACAGCCTATTGGAATCTGATTTAAACATGGACAGTGACCTTTTTAAGGCCTTTACGAAAGTAAATACTGAGATCCTGTCTGACTCTAAGGGATTGTTTATGATTATCTTTCATATTAATATTTCATATTTGCAATAAACCATATGTGATGTGCCATGTTTGGTACCAATAGAAAGGCTGTAATCTGCTAGGAATAATTCTATGGTTTATGTGTAGATGTCATATCTGTGTTAGACGTTAGGAATAGGTTTGTTCTATTTGTGTTTCAAGTTATTGGATTCCAAGGCCCTACCAGACTGGATGCCTACAAACCATTGTCTCCTTAATGGCCCATTAAGGAAACTCTGAGGTACAGTGAGCTCAAAGAGAAACCTGTAGAGCCACTAGGACTTGACCATGTGACTCAGCTCCATTTTGATTAGCAAAAAACTGCATAAGGCATGGAGAAGGCCAGAGGTGATAAAAGGCAGTGGCCCCATCTCCATTTTGTCTTCAGTCTCCAGTTTGCAAAAAGCACCTTCCTCTCAAACTATTCTTCTGCAACTGAGCAAAGGACTGAGACCCAGCCAGGTGCTGAGGGTCTACCAGAGGAATTGGACTAATCTGCAAACTACAAATTCTTCAAGGACTTGCTTTCTATGGACTCTAAATCAGGGGCATTGCTGGCACCTGGCACATGGGACCCGTGCCCCAAATGCTGGTGCCAGTGCCCTGGCTCCTGGTTTTACAGCTTGCCCTGATTTTTGTACACTCAGGAGGTTACCCCAGGAGGACCAGGTCACATGAGGTGAAGATCAAGGATCATCTAGGCATGGCTGAATATCTACCTAAGTACTTTGCCCCCTTTTTTAATGAGGGTGATGGCAAGCTTCAGGATGGAGTTAGGGTAGCTAATGGGAATGAGGACATGAAAGTGGAAATTACCATACCTGAGGTAGAGGCAAAACTTGAGCTGCTTGATGGAACTAAATCATGAGGGCTGGATAATTTCCATCTGAGGACATTAAAGGAACTGGCACATGAAATTGCTAGCCCATTAGCAAGGATTTTAAATGAATCCATAAACTTGGTTTGCCTCTGGGGCCAGCTCAAACTGCAATGCCTCTGCAACCTGCTCATAGGTCCTGATTTCTACCCCATCCATCTGGGTGGTCTCTCCCATGGCTTTTGGCCCCAGAAGAGGGGCCAGGTGCCACAGCTGATCCGCAGTCCAGCTGGTGCAAGTTACAAGCCTTCCCAAGGCAGGGAGGTGGCGTCTCTCCCTTCCCTCATTGAACGGGTTCAGCAAGTTAGCAGCTAGGTGCCCAGTGGAGTTGGCCCACATCTAGCCTCTCTCACTACAGGGGCCTCCCCTGCCTTTCCACTTGGCCACATCCAGTCCATGCTGCCTCTTTTCCCAGCACCTCAAGCCAACATGCAGTCACAGGGACAGTGCTCTCTACTCTGCACAGAGCCATCCTCTAGATCAGTGGTTCCCAGCCTGTGGCCCAGGGACCAAAAGAGACCTGCAGGGTCTTTCAAAGTGGCCCACTGTTCCCCTCCTGCTGCCTCAGAAGGGGGCCACTGCCTAGGGACCCAGCTGTAGCATACAGGGCTACAGGAGGCATGCAGTTTCCCTGCTGCAGCCAGGGAGATGAAAGATCAGCATGGAGGCCCCTTCCCTGCTAAACTTTTCCATCTGATGACAGTGGGGGGTCCTCCTGGCAGAGACTGGTGGCTCTTCAAGGTTGTAAAAATGATATCTGTGGCTTTGAGCCAGAAAGCTTGGGAACCACCCTCTAGAGTGTGAGCCCTACTATGATGCTGTCTTTATTTAGGGAACCATTTATGATATTATTTCATATCAATATTTCAAAATTACAATAATTCCTATGAGATATGCTATGTTAGATACTGACAGAAAGGTTACAATGTGCTAGGAATTATTATATTGTTTATGCATAGATGTCATCTATATTAGAAGTTATAAATATGTTTGTTATATCTGCATTTCAACTTATGTGATTCTAGGAAACACCCTAGATAGGATGTCTACAGCCGTTGTCTCCTTGATGTCCCATTAGGGAAACTCACAGGGACAGGGTTCCAGGGGCAAGCCTGTTGAGGCACTAGGACTTGCCTATGTGACTTTAGTCTCTATTTTGTTTTGTAAAAATTCCATAAAGCACAGGGAAGTCCAAAGGTGATAAAAAGTCACCACAACACTTCCATTTTGTCATCAGCTTTCAACCAACTCTTACCTCTGGAGCTGTGTCTCCGAGCCGGAGCGCCGAATTGGTTGGAAAAACCTTTGTCCTAGTCTGTCAGGAGAGGGCAGGCGGCCTCCACCCCTCATGCCACCCCGTAGCTATATATACGGCCACCTCCCAACCCCTCCTCAGTTCCTTAGAGTCGCCAACTCCAGATGCGGGGACGGAGGGGAGGGACCTGAATGGATCCAAGCAGCCCATCTCGAAGAAGGACAGTTACTGGTGAGTAACCCATTGTTCTTCTTCGAGTGCTGCTCGGATGCATTCAGTAATAGGTGACTACTAGCCATGCTGATGGATGGCGGATGGAGTTGGTCTTCTGCCTTCCGCACAGCAACACGCCCCATATTGGAGAAGCCCAGCACAAGATCCTAGCCGGAGCCAAGAAGTGAACAGGCTCGATGTGGCACAGGAGAATCGAGAACTAAGGGCCAACCCAAGACAGGGGCAGAATCGAACCTGCCAGGATATAAAAGCATAAGGAGGTCGGACCAAGGTTACCATAACAGGAATAAAGGATGCAACATGAACGTAGAGGGTTGCATTTAGATGCTCCACATAGGTGGAAAAACATGAAGTATGATGACCAGAATATAGTGTCTGGCCATGGGGCCTTGCAGCATGACATCGTGGGACAATGCTGGATGCCAACAAGTGTGGAGTTAGCCCTAATAGCCATGGCCCACACGAGAATGAAGAAAGGGGTGAAGATTTCTCCATGGACTGATCACCCCAAGACCCTAGCTGGAACCTAAGAGTCATGGACTAATCTGGTCAGCTACGGGGAACGCAAGTAGCCACAGGGGAATAACCTTATCCCTTGGCCTGCCCGCAACCAGTCCTAGCAGAGTCTGGTCAATGAGAGTGAGGGTGAAGATATGGGAGTGTGTGAGGTGGGGTCCCGAGAACGACCGAGAAGGGTCTCATGAGATGCTTCACAGCAGCATATAGAGGGCCAAGCTCAGCAGTGTGGAGGGGTATAAGGTATGCTGACTATAAAATTCGAGTAGTACGCAAGCGCACATTTCCAGCCGAGTCAGGTACCAAGAACCGTGTTCCTGCAGGAGGGGAACTCTGGGACACTAGCAACACAGGGAGGCAAGGTGGCCTGAGGTAGTGCTACTGGATGGGTCCTTGTAAAGACCTCGGTAGTGTGAGAGCTTGCGGGAAGGGCCCACTTTGACCTATAATCTTGTGGGGTTCCGGATCACAAGGGCCATCCATAAGTACATGAGGGAGGGAGAAGCGGATCCGGGAATAGCGCCACCTATCGCTTGGCCACCCCAACGAGAGGGCCAACAGTTTCGTAGAGGTGCCGTATAAGGTCACGGTCTCGAGACCCTAAGCATTACCAGGAGGGATAGCGCTACCTCTATGCCGCACCAGTGTAGGCGCGAGGGAAAGCTCCTGGATACAGCGATATCCCGAAAATACGGTTGCCAGAGAAGGTTCATTTTCCTACCACCTAGGAAGTGAATCCACCACAGAGTGACAACCATGGTATCTCAAGGGTACCTTGGGGTTAGGGAACCAAAGAAAGTATTGTCCCCAGCCAAGAAGTCGGAAGGCGATTTGAGGAGGTACAATCCCTAAATTCCTGTATATTGCAGGAAGTAGGCTCTAGATTGTTTATTTCCAAAGGGATAGCCGTGTTAGTCTAGTCCAGTAAAAAAACAACAAGCAGTTGTGTGGCACTTTAAGACTAACAGATTTATTTTTGGCATGAGCTTTGAGGAAGTGGGATCTTCTCCCACGAAAGCTCATGCAAAAAATAAATCTGTTAGTCTTAAAGTGCCACACAACTGCTTGTTGTTTTTTTTTCTAGATTGTTTCCCTCTTTTAATCACATAAATGGACGGGCAGTGTATGTCAATGGTTCCTCAAGAATAGAGTAGGAACAGCAGTACTATTGGGGTGCCACCAACACACGTAGAGGTGACCCTGCGGTAGAGCTGTAGGTCTGCAAGCAGACATAGTGGTAAGACCCCAAGAAAACAAGGGTTGGGGGGCGCCCCCCGCCAGGGTACATGACCAAGAGGCAGAAAAGGCAGCTACAAATCATTCGGGAAGGATCTCCTCTGCCTAAAATGTGGTCCCCTGCCTGGTTATGACGGGCTGGTGCCACAGAGGAGGGTGCTGATAAGGGAAGGCCCCAACAGGGTATCCTACTGCTGTTCCCTTTCCGTAGGATGCAGCGTTGGTACTGTCCCTTAGGTTCCCCTATCTGGACGTTCGAGTAGGGTACACTAGGCCCCTGCTTTGCAAGCAAAGGGCGTAAGAGAAGAACTGTCCACCGCATTTTTGAGGTGGGCGTAGGACAAGGGCTCCTAGGGTAGGTGTCCTGGCAACCACTGAGATCACCCATGAGGTAAGGGTGTGTGGAGCTCTAGTTTCTGTGAGGAAGGGGAAGTGTGGGGTGGCGGGTGTGGGCCGTTCACCTTGGCCCTCCCTCGAAGGCTAAGATCTGCCATGGCTAAGTGGACGTGTCCCCCTTGACGAGTGGGAAAGTAGTTCTCGTTGAGTTGGGGTGTCGGGGTCTCAAGGGGCTGGTTACTCATCATGCCAACAATATGCGAATGGAGGTATCCCCCCCCGACCTGGACTCGAGAAGGCCTACCTGATGGAGGCATCATGGTCACAGGCGTGGTCCTGTGTCTGAGTGAGCATCGAGTATGCACGTCTCGGAGTCTCTGCAGCAAAGCTGGGGCTATTACGAGATGCGCCTCTGGTCCCCGGCAAGAGTGTTGGCGCGAAAGATGTGGGGTTGAAAGGATGCCTGGGGAAAGAGTGGGGGGATAGAGGCGGGTTTCCTATGAGTGCCCGAAGTAGCTGCTGCTGAGGGAGTGTAGGGTTGGACCATGGTACCTGTGACGCTGTCTGTGTCTAGGGGACTGGTTATGATTATTTTTCATATTAGTATTTCATATTTGTAATAATCCATAAGGGATATGCCATGTTTGGTATCAATAGAAAGGTTGTAATATGCTAGGAATGCTTATATGATTTATATGTAGGTATCATATTTGTATTAGAATCTAGGAATCTTATTTGTTTTATGTGTGTGCCAAGTTGGAGAGCTGAGGCAATCCCAGACTGGGCCTCTGCAACCTAATGTCCTGTTAATGGCCCATCAGGAGGGAACTCCCGGTTACAGTGGGCCCAAGAAGAAACCTGTTTGACCAGTTACCTGGACTGACCATGTGGCCCACCTCCATTTGGATCTGGCAAGGAATCTGAGATGAAAGGCCATCACCCATTCTCCATTTTGTCTTTAGTCTTCAGTCTCTGGTCTATCTGCAACCAACACCTGCCTCTGGAACTATTCTTCTGGGACTGAACAAAGGACTGAGGCCCACCCAGCTGCTGCTGCTGCTGGGTGCATACCAGAGGAGTGGGACTAATCTGCAAACTACAAGATCTTTAAGGATTTGTTTTCTATGGACTCTAAATCATTTGTATGTATGTGATTCACTTTGATCCCTTAACATCTCTCATATGTAGCTTGTTTTCTTTTTATATTAAACCTGTAGTTGTAGTTACTAAAGGATTGGCTGGCAGCGTGGTATTTTGGGTAAGATCCAAACCTATCTTGTTCTGGGTGATGTTGCTGGCCCTTTTGGGTCAGGAGAACTTATTTCTTAAAGAGACCCAGTGGCTAGAGGGGACCATAGGATCTGATGTGCAGAAAGGGGACTGTTTCTAGTTTGTTATGCTTGGTGATGACCAGGGTGGTTAGTCAGAAGCATGTTTTGTTACTGACAGGGAGACTGGTTTAAGTACCACCCGTCAGTGGTTTGGGGGTTTGGCCCCTGGTTTTGCAGCTTGCCCTGATTTTGGCACATTCAGAAGGCTATCCCAGGAGGCCCAGGTCACAATACCCAGGTACCATCAGTGCAGACAGGGGGTGTCCTTGTGTTGGTGAGGCCATGCTGCCCAAGATCAGAGGAAGGAAAAACCTGGTCAGGGTTGGACGCCTGTGGACGCAGTAGCAAATAGGAAGGGGGGGGAGGGTGGTTCCCACTGGACCTCGTTCCCCTTCAAGGGGAGAAGGGTGTGTCGACCGTCTACTGTGATGATGCCCTGAAGCCTTTACTCTCTGAGGTTCGAGAGTGGGGTGGCGATGAATTGGGTGTACCCTTCCCTGCGGGAGAGAGGGAAAGAGGTCTTAGCCTTTGCAGCAGATGATAGCGGTGGAAGGAAATTCCCTGTGGTCCCACTGTGGGAGAAATGGGTGGGAATTTGGGGGGGGTTGCCCCAGAAGATTAAGTAGGAGGGTTGGGCCCATGGGGGAGCAGGCCAAAGTATTTGGCCTCTCCCCGGGGATCTTGAGCAGTGCCCACCACTGATAGGGTTTCTGGGGGAAACAAAGCGTCCCCTTCAAAGACCAGGTCGAGGACTGCCTGCTGTGCATTAGGGGGCGCTCTAGCCTCCCTAAGCCATGCCACCCGGCGGATAGTTACCGCCGAGGCCACGGTGCAAGCGGCTGCGTCCACTGCGTCACATGCCGAAAGGAGGAGATCTGGAGATATTATGTTGCCTTCCTCAAGAAAGGCATCATACTCCTCTCTGGCCTCAGGTGGGAGCAAGCGTTGAAATTTTGCAAGTGACTCCCACACATCCAGCAAGTATCTGCTGCTTATGGCTTGGTTGTTTGCCACTCGCAGTTGGAAGGCCGATGAGGAGTAGACCTTACGGCCCAAAAGGTCCAGTTCGCTGGCTTCCCTGGAGGATGGAAGGGGGTCATTGGGGGCTCGCCCGGGCCCAGTGCCAGCTGTACCACATCCTTCGGGAGGAGTAGATGACCAGCGAGAGAGGGAAAATCTGACTTGGAAACCCAATATTTAACGCCCGCGGTGTCTGAAACCGGGGACGTAGAACTTGGGCTCTGCCACCGGGAACATGCAAGGTCCCCTACGCTCAGGTGGTGGGGACTGTAAGAGTTTCGTTGAGGCAAAGGCTGGCCCGAAGAGGGTATCAGGAGGGAGGCGCAAGGGCTGCACCTCCATGCTGAAGTGGGCTGTGGCCCACGCAACAAATCGAAATGTGCTGACAGATTTCCCATATAAGACCCTGGTGCCGGAAAGAGGGCAGTACTGGGAGTTCGCCATGGTGGGGAGGGAGTTTCTCTACGGGACCATTCCTGCAGCCTGAAGTGAAAGGGAGAGGGGCCGATGTGTGGCGCCAAGGCCACTTGGAGCCCCTGGAAGGTCCTTCCTCCAGACTGGAAGCTGGGGAAGGGGACTGAGACTCTTGGAGCGGTACTGGTGATGACAGGGTGGTGCCAGCCCCCAATGGAGTGGAAGATGGGGCACTATGTGGTGAAGGCGAATGCCCAGGGTGGATCCAGGCCTTTGATATGAAGGCTGGTTTGCCCCTTCTGGTTGGGATTGGGACATGGGGTGTGGGGAGTAACAGGAGGGCTCGTGCAGCCTCCACCGCTTCTGGGGTGGACGGCACGAGGAGTGACTCCATGTGGCTCCGTGGCAAGTCCTCGCCCAGGGAAAGAGGACTGCCTGGGCAGAAGGACTCCCGGTCCTGCGGCACCGGGCTATGGCAAGCCTCTTGTGCCGAGGGTGAATATGGTCAGTGCCGGGGTAAGCTCGGCACTGGTGAGGCCAGACTGTACTGAGCCATCGGCACCAGAGATGATGGGGAGTGGCCCCAGGGTGATCCTGGTATCGGCAGTACCAGGCTACCCGAGGGCGACCTCGAGCGGTGCTGAGGTGCTGGGGCACCGGGTTGGTGCCAGAGTGCCGGAGTTAGCATCAAGGTTGTGCCACGGTGGCGGCAGCTACTGGTGGTACAGTGCCATGTAGGCTCCGGTGCCGAGCTGGGTCTCGGTGCTGAGCGGAAACCTGAAGCCTCAGGTGAAGGGTTCTGGGCCTTCTTGGTGGCTAGGCCACGGCGCCGCTGTTCCTTCTCCTTGATGGTTCAAGGTTTGAAGGAGAGACATATGGAACAGGCTGAAACCATGTGGTCCTTGCCCAGGCACTTGAGGCACTTCCCATGGGAATCGTTCCAGGGGAAGGCCTTGCTGCACTTGGCAGAGGGTTTGAACCCTGGCATGATCGCAGGATGTTCCGGCCTGACGGTGTGGAACTCTTGTGGTGGAATTAAATCCACGAAGAGATGTTCTCAGCCAAGCAGCAAGCTCGTAGAAAAGAGGACAGGCTGCTTGCAATTCACAAGGAGCAGATGTTCCAAATCTGATGTGCAAGGTGGAAGAACTGAAACTGAGGAGGGGTTGGGAGGCAGCCAAATATATAGCCACAGGTTGGCGCAAGGGACGGAGGCTGCCTGTCCGCTCCTGAAAGGCTAGGATGAAAGTTTTTCCGACCAATCCGGTGCTCCGGCACGGAGACGCCTGTTACTGAATGCATCCGAGCAGCACTCGAAGAAGAACTCATGGTGCAGTTCTTATGGAGTCTTGGGAGAAACTGAGGCAGTAACCTCAGCACAGGTGCATGGGGCTGTGGGAGGGAGCTAAAAGGTGAAGGGGCATCATGACATGTCTCAGGCCCTAAACCCCTTTCCTATCTTGCAGCACCCCTGCTGCACTGGGTATGAATTGAGATGGTAACAGAGCTTCAGGTCCCTCTGCTCACACCAGCTTAGGATGACAAACAGTAAAGCCATTCGGCTGGAGGGCGGGTAG
Source organism: Podocnemis expansa (assembly GCA_007922195.1). Taxonomy (NCBI): domain Eukaryota; kingdom Metazoa; phylum Chordata; order Testudines; family Podocnemididae; genus Podocnemis; species Podocnemis expansa. Next base: position 1,635,390 of record ML682134.1, read on the forward strand.
CGGGGAGGATGGCTGAGGCTTCCTTGAGCTGTCCCAGGCCTTGTCCCCACCTTTCTTCTACCCTCTCTGAGCTTACTTGCTCTGGGGTGGAGCGCTCCCCTCTTAACTCTTTCCACTTCCTGCCCATCTGAGCAATGCCCCAGACCAGACCTGGTGACTGAGCTCTGCACTGGAAGCAGGTAGCTTGTCCCTTTCCATGGTGTGGGCCCTGGCATCCCTATGCCAGCACTGGGCGTTCAGGCTGACCTGGTTGAGAGGGTGGGACAGCACCTGGGGCCCATCGTTGGAAGACACTTGGGAGCCAGAAAGATGCTTGCTGTGGTCTTCCCCTGGGGAAGGTGGAGGGAATCAGACATTAGCTTGCCTGACCTTCCTGAGCTGATGGCAAGGGCTGGGGGTTGGTGAGGGAGAGACCAACAAAAGGGCCAGCTGGTCCCTTGGCCTTTTCTGCAGTTGGGGTTGCTGTTTTGATAAAAGAATAAGTAGGGCCAGTGCTGGGGGTGAGGTGGGGTAGGGGGCCTAAGGTAAGAGGGGTGTGGTTAGTGGCCCTACCACAGCAATTCCAGGCCCTGGGGCAGAACACACCCATGCACTGTTCCCTCTAAGCTGTGCATGTGTGCGCATGCACAGTCTATGAAACCCATGCACACAACAAAATAAAGCGCGCACAAAAAAATTCAACAGTGCTAATGTTAACGCACACAAAGAAATATTTTGTGCGCTCAAAGAATTTGTTTAAACACATAGCCTATGAAAAATTAGAAGGAACATTGCACCCATCCCAACTTTTCTGCCTTGCCCACACTGTTTACCCCTACTCTACCTCCAAGAGAGGAGAGAAGGGACAGACAAGGAGGCCAAGGCGGGGAGGAGTGATGTGGCAAGCAGTGCGTGGTGGTACCTGGGGTGAAGTTTGAGTGGGGCCATGGACAGAAGAGGCTCAGACCTTTTACACTGCCAAAATGCTGGGCAATCGTCCCCTTTGCTGCCCCCTTTGTCAGCAGCTGGTTGGACTGGATTCGGAGACCTATGTGCATTGTGTGGGGTAAGTGGACTGTATATCATTGCTTCCAAGGGCTATTTGCACCATGCGGGACTGGGATAATTAACCCACCACCCAACAGGAGTCACATCGGACACAAGAAAACTGGTGGTGCAGTTGTTATGGAGTCTGAGGAGAAACTGAGGCAGTAACCTCAGCATTGGTGTACTGGGGTGTGGGAGGGTGCTAAAAGATGAAGGGGCATCATGGCATAATTCTGAGGGAAGAGCTAAGTGCTATCTATATGTAATCCTTCTGCCAGGGCAGGTTGGCAGAACAAGAGTGGGGTTCTATACCTAGGGGTTTCCCAATAATGTAACACCACCAACTGGCTCAAACCCCCACCCAGATTTCTGGGAAATCCTGCACCTGGGCACCCCAAAAGGGGTAAGTCTTCCCCACTTTCAAGCATGAGTCTGAGTGTAGTAAACAGAACTTTTAATAGTAGTAAAATAGAGTATAAAAGGCCATATAACAGAAATCAGCACTGATCTAGCAAATCAGTACAGAGCAAAGTTCCCAGCAACCCACACCACATAACAGAACATCAGGAATGTCGCTGGCCCTGGAAAAGACCCAGGGCATGGGCCCAGGCCATGCACCAAGGCCCAGGCCACGCCTCCTGGGCTGCATTCTGGCACCCAGGCCCAATAATTCATCGGCTCCTGCCGCCTCCAGCCTGGCCCCAGATCCCCAGACAGTTTTGGGGCCAGGAGAGGCAGGCGCTGCTGTGGTTTTCCTGGCCTCAATGCCTGGCTGGGGTGGTGCTGGGGGCGAGGCCGGGAGTTGCAGGCTGGTCAGGGTCCCCAGTCTGGGACGGGGCTGGCCCGGACACTCTGGGCACCGGCACCGGGACTCGGGGCACATGCCCCGTGTGCTGGTTGCCAGCAATGCAGAACATACAAGACTTAATGGCAAAACTGGCACCGGTCTGAGGAATCAGTGCTAATCAGGCCCCCAGCATGATCCCACATATCATAACAGTGAAGGTAAATTCACTAGAAAAATCGGCACCGATCTGGAGAATCGGTGCTAACTAGGCTCCCAACAAACCCTAGGGTACATAGGGAGTATCTTTCATGCCAACTGTCTGCGGGTACCACCTACTGGCCACTTACTCCATCCAATAGCACCGTCCCTTGGCTCCAACCACTGTCTGCTGGCTCCGCCCACTGGTCACTCACGCTGCCCAGCTCACTGCTGGCTGCTCTCACTGTCCACTAGCTCTGCCTGCTGTCCACCAGCTCCACCAACCAGTCACTGACACCACCCAGCTCACTGCTGGCCGCTCTCACTGTCCACCGGCTCTGCCCATGGGTCACTCACACTGCCGAACTCGCCGCTCTCACTGTCCACCGGCTCCCTCATCTGCTGCTCCTCTTCAGTGATTTCAGCTCTGAGAGAGTTTTTTTTCTCTCTCTACAGTAATTTTAACTCAGAGAGAGTTTGCTTCTCTCTCTAGTGATTCTAGCTCTTAACTTCAAGTAGTTGCAAACAGCTATCTCCATTTAAATGACAAAGATCTCAGAAGAAGCCTAGCTAGATCTATCATTAGACAGGGAAGGCAATAGAAGATGAGGCAGAAGCAGCCTCAAATCACTGCCATCCCACACCCTTCAACTTCTTTCAGGCTGAAACATGCAGTTCTCCTTCGAGCACTGCTCACATCATTCAGTTACAGGTGTCTACATGCTGCAGCACACAGTAGCTCGGAAAGTCTTTAGCATTAGCCTGTCAGGTCAGGGCACATGGCCAACACCCCCTCCACGCTGAGACCGCGGTTATATAGGTGACCGTGACCCTGACACTCCCAGTTCCTTTTTCTGCCATTAGTGTCAGTTTCAGATCAGCGTAAATTTGCGAAATGCAAGCGTCTGTCTTTGCGCGTGTCAGCGGAGGTGGCAGCCATGATGGCCACCCCGCCCCACACGTAGCCCCCTGGATTATGCTGGTCTCAAGGAGAAATGTTAAGTATTGATCTCCCTGATGGGCCTCCATCTCCGGGCCATCCAGCACAAGGGGGAAGAACGTTAAGTATCAATCTCCCCTGATGGCTCTCAATCTCCTGTGTGAGTTTCTGCCTCCCTAGCTTTGTGTCAACAAGAAGGGGGGTGAGTTCCTATCCCCCCTGAACACTTTCTCGGCACCCCCGTCACCACGAAGGAGGGGTCATTATCTGGGGTCACAGTTTTATCATTGGTCCTGACCAGGATCCCACTCCAAATTGGCTATTTTTACTCTGGCCGGGCAAAATTCTATTAAAACCCCCTGTCTCAGCTAGCTTGTTGTTCTCCCATCCTCGGATGCTAAAGGGCACATCGTGACCCGGTCGGACTGATCCCCCGACTGAGACAGGGAGTACCCACCCCCAAGACCCTCTTTTTTTGGGGGTGTACACGGATTGCCGGCTGAACGATTAAGTGCTGAGATGCTGCAGCTGGTCTGCCTCCTTGCTTTGGGTTCTACTGCGGTCCTAGGACAGGTATTATAAATTGATATAGGCCTCCTACCTTCTCTTAATCATTCTACTTGGTACCATTTATATATAGTCTGTGATTGTAGCTTCTTCACCTGAGTTTTGCATAGTTTGTGTAGTTGTTATTATTTTCTCTGTATCCTGTATAATCTTTTTATGATATAGTTGTTTAAGGTCTAGCATAGTTTTGTGTTGTTAATTTGCCAGGTGTTTTGTTAGTCATATGTATTTTGCATCCTTCTTACTGTATAATTGTTCATTACTCTGCTTCTCCTCTAAACTGCTGGCCCCAAACTTCCCCAGTGTACACAGGGGGAGTGTGGGGGTTTATTTTTCTCTCATCTGACTTTTTTCATTCTGCCGCCCACCCTTCTTGGCTAGCAAGGAGGAATGGCTTCCCAGCCATTGGTAAATACGCGTCGGGTGGGCTGGTCAGTGCCTATACCGATGTTGAGGCAGTAAAAGGCCAGAAAAGTCCTTGACTTATTATGGCCACCCTCTTGTAGGTCATTAATCCATACTGTTATTTAACTATAAGTACTTTGGTAGGTTGTAAGTGTTTTGCATAGACTTACATGCTTTATCCTGTTGTTTGGCTGGAGGTGTTTTACAGGTGCTTTATATAGACTTTCTTGCTCCACACTGTTACTTGGTTATAAGTGCTTTGCATAGGTTTTTAGCTTTATATTGTCATTTAGTTATAAGGGTTTATTTAGATTTTGCTTTATGCTATTAGTTGGTTATAAGTGTCCTATATAGATTTTTGCTTCATATTGTTGGTTGATTACAAGTGTTTTTGTATAGATCTCCTTGTTTTACACTGTTAAGTGGTTAAAGGTGTTTAAGGTGTCACTATAAAAGTAGCTTTTTTGTTTACTTGAACTGGTGTCTGTCTCATTGGTGGGTGTCGCCGGTCCATCCCAGTCACATCGCGAACCCAGGGTTCAACAGCGCGAAATTCAAGATGCCTAGTTTCAAGCCATGCTTAGGGTGCTGCAAGGCTTTCCCGATAGACGACCTGCATGAGAAATGTCTTGCTTGCCTGGGTGAGTCTCACCTCGTGGCAGAGTGCCCCATTTGCTGGTCCTTTAAGCGGAAGACTCAGTTGGAAAGGGAGCACCGCCTCCTCTTGATCTTGGGGAGTGGAGCCACCATCCCAGAAACCGGCTGAGCCACGAGTGCTCCACCGGACCCCCGGTCAGCCTGGGCTCAAGACCCCTGCCACCGATCGTTAGTACCAGGCTCAAAATCTCGATCCGCAATGGTACTGCCCCAGCACCAAGCTTGTCGGTCACTGGGTAGCCTTTTAGCTGCTCTGAGAAGGGTACCGGCACAGGCAACCCTGACGGCCCACAATGGGCACCCAAATGTGGCCCCGGTTTAGAAGACAAAGAAAAGAGCTAAAACAGCATCTTCCTCATCAGCACCACAGAGCCCAGTACCTCCCCCCATGGTACCAACGTGAAGTCCAGCACTGACTTCCAGCCCGGTACCTCCAGGCCCGGTACTGCCAGGCCCAGTACTGCTAGATCCAGTGCCGCCAACTGAGGAATCAACGTCAACACCAGTACCGGCATGCAGCTCTATGCCATCTTCCACCCTGGTACCAACAACCAGCCCAACACTGGGCCCAAGCAAGGCATCTTCCAGCCCTCCTCTGGTACCACAGCCCAGTACAGAGGGGCAAGAAACTACTCTCCTTCACTCCTCTGAAGAGCTCTTGGTACCGGGCTCCCAGACATCAGGAGGAGGGTATTCCAGATCATCCTCCGAGGACCACTTCCTCCCTCCCCAGGAGGAGCACCCAAGGAAGAGACTTTGTAAGAGTTCTGTATCTCTGAGTTCGAGGAGGTCAAACAGTCCATGGCTACAGGGAGAGATCTCCTCTCCTCCTATGGCAAAGCCTCTAACAAGATCACCTCATAATGAGTGGACCCTTGACAGGCTGAACACAGCAACCAATGACGTCTCCTCTCATTACACCCGGTCACCACTGCTGGAGTCCTCGGATTTTTCTGACAATGAACCTGACCCTGACTCTACACAACATAGTAGATCACAGGCCCAATCCTCCTCTTCACCTGATGAGTGCTTAATTGACATGTCCACTGACCGACCGCGAGGGAGATTCCCCTGTTGAGCAGGACCTCTTCCTCCGTATGGCGCCAAACCTGAAATTGAAATTAGGAGTAATCCAGGAAGAGGATGACTCCCTCTTCGACGCATGCCATAGAGCTCCCCCAGCAAGGGTAGCAATTCCCTTGCATTTGGGAGTATATCACATTGTCCAGGAATGCTGGCAAATGCCTTCCTCGATCCCACCAGTGTCCAAAGCTGCGGATAAGAAATATTGTCTCTCCAGAGGGATTTTCCTTCTTGTTTCATCATCCCACTCCAGGATTCCTGGTGGTTGATGCTGTAAATCAAAGGGAGAGACAGGGCCAGCCGAGTTCCATGTCCAAGAACAAAGAGGCGAAGAAGCTCTACCTCCTGGGGAGGAAAGTTTACTCCTCTGCTGCCCTCCAGCTCCATATTTCCAACCATTCAGCCCTAATGATGCGCTACATCTTCAACCTGTGGGAGGCCATGTGAAACTTCCACTTGGCCATCTCCGAGGAGCACCTGAGAGACTTTGAGGCAATGCTTGTGGAGGGAGAGAGGTCATCCAGGAATGCTCTAGCAGCAACCTGGGACGCAGTGGTCATGGCTGCCTGCACTATGGCCTCCGCAGTCATCATGTGTCAGTTGGCCTGGCTCCAAGGCTCTGGCCTATCCATGCAAATGCAGCAAATTATTCAGGACCACCCCTTTGAGGGTCCTAACCTCTTTGCCCCATCCACAGACACGAAGCTCCACGGTATGAAGGACTCGGGGTCCATGCTTCGATCCCTGGGGATATACACTCCACAACCTATCAGGCGCTCGACAAGACCACATCAGCAGCTCCAGCAGCAGTTACAGTAGCTAAAGCAGCAGCTCCAACTGCAGTCAGTTCCCGAGATACCTCCAGTTTCCTCAGCACCATCTTGGGGACCTGGACAAGGACAAGACCCGCTCGGGTAAAGGGGGAAAGCTCAGTGCCTCACAATCTGGAAGGGGTGGGCAGGGACCTCACAGCTCATTTGGTCGTAAACAGCGTTTTTGACGGTCCCCTCAAGGGCAGCACACCAGGGCCCCTGTTTTCCCCCCACCGCCTCTGCCACTTTGCCCCCGGTGGACCTGTGTCACATCAGACCAGTGGGTTCTTGACACAGTGGCATGAGGATACCATATCCAGTTCCTTTCAATCCCTTGGGATAGGAAACCGCCCCCCTCATCCAGCATTAGAGAACTGGGAAGTGTTAAACAGGCTCGAGGCTGAATGCCAAAAACTCCTCTTCCTCGGGGCCATAGAAAAGGTCCCCAAATGAGAGTGAGGCAAAGGGTTCTACTCCTGCTACTTCTTGATCCCCAAACCCAATGGGGACCTATGGCCTATTCTAGACCTCAGAGCACTAAACAAACACATAAAAAGAATAAAGTTCTTCATGGTTTCCCTGTCCCAGATTGTCCCCTCCCTGTCCCCAGGAGACTGGCTCGCAGTCCTCGACCTAAAGGATGCTTACTTTCACATAGCCATCCGACCCCACCACAGACAATTCCTCAGGTTTGTGGTGGCACAAAACCACTACCACTTCACTGCTCTCCCCTTCGGGCTATTGCTAGCTCCCAGGGTGTTCACAAAATGCGTGGCACTGGTTGCAGCGTTTCTACGCAGGAGGGGCATAAGAATCTACCCCTACCTGGATGATTGGCTTATAGTGGGCAAGTCAAGTTGACACGTGCAAAATCACATCAACCTGGTGGTGAAACTCTGCAAGTTTCTTGACTTTCACATAAACACAAAGAAGTCCAAGCTCTGCCCCACTCAGGACATAGAATTCATCAGGGCACGACTAAACACTCGACAAGGCACGGCGTCCTTGCCCCGTCAAGATTTCGGTCCATTTGCACCATCATCACAGAATTGCAAGTGCCGGGTGTAACCACAGCGCGCCAGTGCATGCAGCTTCTGGGACACATGGCGGTGGCCACCTCAGTAATCCGAACAGCACGCCTGAGGATAAGACCTTTCCAGCTCTGGTTTGCCATGATGTTCTGGCCATGGAGAGACCATCTGGACAAGGTATTTTCGGTTCCCCAGTACACCCTAGAGTCCCTCCAAATTTGGAGGGACTCCTGCTTTGTGATGGGGGGTATCCTGTTCAGGGAGCCCAAGCCCTCAGTGACTCTGATAACAGATGCTTCGGACTCAGGTTGGGGAGCCCACCTGTCTGGGGGCCTCTCTACACAGGGTGTTCGGATCTGGAAAGTCCGCTTCTTGCGAATTGCAAGCAGCCTGTCTCTTCGCCTTGGATTCACTGTCCAGCGGGGCACATCTCCTTGTGGATTTAATTCCACCGCGAGAGCCCAACACTGGACTGGAACATCACATCAACAATGCTGGGGTTTAAACCCTGTGCCGAGTGTGACAAGGCCTTCCCCCGGGACGACTCCCATGGGAAGTGCCTCAGGTACCTGGGCAAAGACCACATGGTCTTGGCATGTTCCATTTGTCTCTCCTTTAAACCACGAACGATAAAGGAAAGGGTACAGCGACGCCGCGCCCTAGCCTCAGAGGAGGCTCGGCATCCTTCACCTGAAGCTTCAGGGTTCAGCCTGGCACCGAGACCCAGCTTGGCACCGGAGCCTATGCGGCACTGTGCCACCGGTGGCCACTGCCGCTGCACCACCTGGGTGCCAACTCCGGCACTGCGCCATATCATCTCCGGTGCCAACGAGATGGTACAGCCCAGCCTCACTGGTGCTGACATCACCTCGGCACCGGCTGACTCCACCCTTGGCATCGCAGAGCCCGGTACCGAAGGAATGGGAACCCTCCCACCTGAGCAGTCCTCCCTTCCCTAGCGAGGACTTGCCTGCGACTCATGCGGACTTGTGTCTGCCCCGGAAGCGGTGGAGGCAGCACGAGCTCTGCTGCTCCTCCCGACTCCCCCAGCCCCACTTCCAATCAGAAGGGGCAAACCGGCCTTTATTTCGAAGGCCTGGGATCATCCGGGATGCTCACCTTTGCCATCCAGCCCCCCGTCTTCCACCCCATCGGAGGCTGACATCACTCCACTGATGGCACTGGGGTGGGAATCCCGATCCCCGTCCCCCACCTCCTACCTGGAAAAGGGACCTTCTAGGGGCTCCACATGGCCCCGGCACCACATATTGGCACCATCATCCTTCTAGTTTTGTCCACAAGAATGATCCCCTGAGGGAACTCCCTCTCCTCTGCTGCGGACCCTTGGTGCCGCGCTGTCCCTGGCACCGGAGTCCTTTATGGGCAAACTCTCGGCACACTTTATCTGCTGCTCTGGGCCACGGCCCACTTAGGTATGGAGGTGGAGCCCCTGAACCTCCCCCCTGATACCCTGTTTGGACTGGCATTCACTTCCATGGCGCCTTTAGCAATTCCGCCCCACCCAAGCGTGTGGGACCTTGCATGCTCCCAGTGGCAGAGTCCAAGCTCCGTTTCCCCGGTTTCAGATACAGCGAACATGAAGTATCAGGTATCCAAATCAGACTACCCCTTGCTCGCTGGCCACCCAGTCCTCACCAGGGACGTGGTCCAGCTGGCTATGGGAGCCGGAGAACCTCCCAGGGACCCCCTCCCTCCCTCCCTCCAGGGAGACCAGGGAACTGGATTTGTTAGGCCACAAGGTGTATTCCTCATCGGCCTTTCAACTGCGGGTGGCAAACAATCAGGCTATTACCAGTAGGTACTTGCTGGATGTCTGGGAGTCCCTTGGGAAATTTAGGAATATGCTCCTGCCCAAGGCCAGGGATGAGTATGATGCCTTCTTGGAGGAAGGCAACATAATCTCTCGACACCTCCTTCTTTCAGCCCGTGATGCAGTGGACACTGCAGCTCGCACCATGGCCTTGGTGGTTACCCTCCATAGGGTAGCATGGCTCAGAGAGGCTAGAGTGCCCGCTAGCGCTCAGCAGGTGGTCCTTGACCTGCCTTTTGAGGGGAATGCCCTGTTTCCCCTGGAAACCCTCTCCTTGGTGGGTACAGCCCAGGATCCTTGGGGAGAGGCAAAGTATTTCGGCCTTCTCCCTCCTGGGCCCACCCCCCCGACTTAGCTTCCCAGTTCCCTGGGCAGGACAACCCCCTTTTTCCTTCCTGCCTCACTCACGGTGGAAAGAGGGCCTTCGGTCACCCCTCTCCAAGGAGAGGCTTCTCTGACCACCACTACCCTCTTTACCCTTGGGGTGCAGAAGGCCCCCGAGGCATCACTGTCACAGACAGACACCCCCCCCCCCCCCCAGGGAAGATAAGTCCTATGGGAACCATTGCAATCCTTCCTCGTTCTCTCCCTCCCTCAACTGCGGGACCAACGATTCGATCAGGATGCCGGGTGCTGACAATATAATGATGCCCGCCTACGGTGCCAGTATCCCAATACTGTAGCTACCACCCCCCCACTCCTCCCCCACCCCTCACTCCTTAAGCAGTGACTTCCCTGAGGACAGAAACTGCCCCTCTCCTATTCTTAACAGCCCTCCTCCCCACCACGCTGCCCACCCTAACCCCTCATCGAGGGATGGAGACGCATCTCGTTGTAGGCCAGCTATGGCAGGGCCCCGAGACACGCACATCCGAAGCCTACTTGCAACAGGACTGTGCCTGTGACCATGACGTGTGTCCCAGGTAGGCCCCCTCGTTCCGGGTTAGGGGGAGGGGAGGAGATGTTTCAGGTAACACCACCATCTTCTGCGCTGTGACCCACTCCCCCCCACTCCCTTTTGACAAGACTTTCCTCTGCGAACTAGGGGACATATCTCTGTTGTAATTCAGCTACCTGGATAGCTACTTTATCAGGAATGGACCTCTACAGCAGGTTTTACCCCTGTACAGGCCCTAGGTAGGGCCCACCTCCCCCTTCCCACCCTGGTACAGTTCCTCATCTCTGCCCTATGGTCATCTAGTGGCAACCAGGGGCCCACCTCAGGAACCCTCATCTTGGTCTACCCCCTCCAAGGTAGCCCATGCTTCCCTGATCTCACCGAAGTGCGGCCAGGGTCACCCTTTTTAAACCCTGAAGGGGAAATACCTTGCTGTGTATCATAGGTTGGGAACCTGTGAAAGGTCTATCCCTTAGAGTGCCCTCCCACATGTGGCTTCCGCCTCGGTATCCACTGCCTCCTGGAGAGTGGTCTACAGCAGACAGAAGGTTCCCTGCTTCCAGGGCACTTGCTTAATCCCTTGACCTTGACCCTGCCAGCAGGTTTGGAAATTTGAGGACCTTGGGGGGCAATCACTGCACGAGGGGGGGGTATGGGGTAATCTTTATTAAAACAGGTATGGGAGTGGGGTGAGTGATGGGGTGTATGAGTGGTGCTTGTCACAGTGTTTGTCAATGAGGTGTTGTGGGGTGCTAAACTATGTGGAGTGTTCAGCTTCATGGGGTGCAATGAGTTGGGAGGCTATGGGGGTTCTCTGCTAAAAGTAGCCTAACTTACAATTACAAACCAACTTACTTAAAAGGTGTTCCATCACCATATAAGGAAAGAGGGGGGGCACCCTGTATCCTTAAGTGTGAGGCAGTGGCAGAGAAGGGGTAAGAGCCAGCGTGGGAAGGCAGAAGTTTGAAAGTTGGAGGAACTCAAGGAAGAAGAGAGGTAAGGGGGGGTGTTTGAGTGGCAGGGAAGAGGGCTGTAAAGGTGGCAGGAAGAAAGGGAAAGCAAGGGAGAAAAAAGGAAAAAGAAAAGAAAAACAAGGGAGGAGTCGAGAGCTGGCAGCAGCAGCTGGAGGGAGAAGAGGAGGGTGAGCGGGCTGGGGACGCAGGTGGGGGCTCGGGAGACATACGTGGAGGTTAGGGTAAGGGAACAGAGGCACAAGAGGGGTTGGGGCACACGCGGGGTTTCAGGGCAACAGGGGGATCAGGAGGGGCTGAGCAGCAGGGAACAGAAGAGGGGGAGCGGGGGGGCTTGGCAGCAGTGGCGGGAGCCGGGGTGGGTGCCGCAGAAGCGGCAGCGGGGAGCAGCGGGAGCCGGGAGAGCCGACGGCCAGCCACGGGAAAGCGGCAGGAGAGCCGGGACGGCTGCCGGGGCAGCTGTAAGAAGCTGGCAGCGGGGAGCGGTGGGAGCTGGGAGAGCCGACGGACAGCTGCAGAGGCAGGCGGGCGCCGCAGAGCCGGCGGTGGGGGAGCTGCAGAGAAGCCTGCAGGAGTCGGGGTGGCTGTTGGGGCAGCTGCAGGAGGCCTGCAGTGGCCGCAGGAATCAGGTGGCAGCTGTGGGAAGCCGGCAGGAGCCAGGGTGGCTGGCAGGGCAGCCGCAGAAAAGCAGAGGCAAAAAGGGGAAAAACCGGGGGGAAAGCCGCAATGGGCTGGGGTCAGAGAAGGGAGTAGAGATGGCTGGGGGAAGTCACAAGGAAAGGGGCTGTGGGCAGTGGAAGAAGGGGCTGGAGAGAAAAGAGGGGCACGTGGGGGCAGTTGGAAAATAAAGAGGGGACAAGGAGAGGTTTAAGAAGGAAAAGTTTTATTAAAGTTGGGGAAGTTACAGAAGGGAGGGCAAAAGCAACTTAATACACTCTAAAGGCTACAAACTAAAGGAAACAATCTTACCATCTAACTTAATACTACTATGGCTACCTATTAACGCAATACAATGTTACAATACACAGTGATGCTTTTAAAACCAGTTCAAACAATTCAGGAGGAAGAGATACGCTAAGTGATACAGAGTAGCGACAGGTAATTACAGACACGGGAGCTCCTTTAACACAAAATGAAGCAGCAAGTAAAGAAAAGGAAAGGAGAAGGCAAAAGATACTCATGAGCCTGTAAAGCTGGGAAAAACTGTTTCAAAGCAGCAGCAAGAAAAGAAAGCAATTTTAATCTTTAAAGAAAGCTGCAGGGCAGACTCTTGCCTCTCCTAGCAGCAGTGGCAGTAGCATTACAGGCAGGAGAGACTCGTACTCAGGACCAGAGCTTTTAAGCTGGTTTTCCTGCCTTTCCCTGATTACAGGGAATGCAGAGAACAATGGTGGTATGAGTCATACCTTGCAGGACCTTGCAGTCAGGCAGAGCCCACCTACACCAAGCCCTCTAAGAACAACGGGCACTCGGTGGTAACGGCCATCTAGTTAAGTTCAAGGGGGGCCATCTAGTTAAGTTCAAGGGGGCCATCTGCTCCCCTTAACATTCCTTACATACCTAAGTGATGGCCTGGGAGGGGCGGCCATAAAATCAATACAATGAGTCATGAACAAACCTATGGTCTTATCCTCTGGCATGGCCTCCCCCCCTTCCTTCCACCTTGCCCCCCCTGTGGGACTGTCCCACTACACCACGTGTAGCCCCTTGGTGCTACAGAGTTTTCCCCATGTGTGTTGGCGGTGCCTGGCAGTTCTGTGGTTCCCCTTTTCCCCTTCTTAAGGACCTGTTTACACCCTCTGCCATTATGACCTGCCTTTTGAGGGGAACATCCTTTTTCCCCCTGAAACCTTCTCCATGGTGGGTATGGCCCGGGATCCTTGGGGAGAGGTGAAGTATTTTGGCCTCCTCCTTCCTGGACCCACTCATCCGACTTAGCTTCCCATTTCCCTGGGTGGGACAACCTCCCCTTTTTCCCCTTTTGCCTCACTCTCGGCGGAAAGAGGGCCTTCAGGCGCCCCTTCCCAGGGAGGGGTCCTGCTGACCATTGCCCTCTTTACTCTTGGGTTGCGAGGGGCTCCTGTGGTGTCATCGTCGTCCTTTTTTCCCCATAGGGAAGATAGGCATGTGAAGAACCACCTGATCCCTCTCCGTTCTCTCCCTCCCTCGATTGCAGGACCAAAGATTCGATCGAGAGGCTGGGGCTGACAGCATATGATGCCCACCTATGCTGCCGGTATCCCAATACCATAGTCACAACAACCCCCTCTCCAGTCCTTAAGCAGCGACTTTCTTGAGGACGAAAGCCACCCCTCTCCTAACCCTAACAACCCTTCTTCCCGAATTCTCCCCATCGTTCTCCCTCCCTAACCCCTCATTGAGGGATGGATACGCATCTTGTTGTAGCCCAGCTACAGCAGGGCTCCAAGACGCGCACATCCGAAGCCTACTTGCAACAGGACTGTGCCTCTGGTCATGCAGTGTGTCCCAGCTAGGTCCCCTCACTCCGGGTTAGGGGAAGGTGAGGGGATGTCCCGGGTCACACCACCGTCTTCTGTGCTGTGACTCAACCCCCCCTTTATTTTTCAACAAGACCTTCCTCTGCGCATTAAGGGGACACATCTGTGTAGCTTCCAGCTATGTGGATAGCTACTTCATCGGGAAGGGACCTCTACAGGGGGTTTTACCCCTGCATGGGCCCAGGTGTGGCCACCCCCTCCTTCCCACCCTCGTACGGTTCCTTGCCGCTGCCTACGGTCATCGAGTGGGAACCAGGAGCTCGCCTCGGGAACCTTCTCCTTTGTCTACCGCCTCCGAGGTAGCCCACGCTTCCCCGACCCCACCAAAGTACAGCCAGGGTCACCCCTTTTTAAACTGTGAAGGGGAAATACCTTGCCGTGTATCATAGGTTGGGAAACTATGTAAGGTCTATCCCTTAGAGTGCTCTCTCAGGTGGCTCCCGCCTCAGTACGTGCTGCCCCCCTGGATAGTTGCCTATGGCAGATGGACGGTTCCCTGCTTCCAGGGCACTTGCATCATCCCAAGACCTAGGGTCTTACTCCCTAGCACGGGCTTCTCCCCCTTTCTGCCCTGCCCCCAGTGGGACTATCCCACTATACCGCACGTAGGTCCTTGATGCTACAGCGTTTTTCCCCATGCATGTTGGCAACGCCTGGCAGTTCTGTGGTTCCCCTTTTTCCCTTCTTAAGGACCCGCCTACTCCCACTGCCATTATGATAACAGTTTGGGGCTATAACCCTTTATTCACCCTTTGGCTCTCTCCAGGGAGAAAACTTCATTGGGTTCTCTGATCCTGAGGTGGCCACCGGACACGGCAGCTGCCACCTTGTTACGGGCCATTCTCTAGCTCAAGAAGGACCCTCCCTTGGCAACAGAGCTCTTCACTATCCATGTATTGAAGAGATTCCCTGCCCAGGCAGCCCTGACATGGCAAAGTGGTAGCGTTCTCCCTCAGGAATGCACCTTAGGTACTGAGTCCATGGTTCTTCTCAACCCTTCTTCAATTTCTTGGTCTCTAAGGAGCTGTCTAGATGGTAGTAAGGTTCTCTGCCATCCTTTTTTTGTCCCCTCACGCTTAGTGAGAGCCTTGAGGGGCAAAGCCCCGCAAGCTTAGACCTACGGGGCCCCTACCTTACATCCTAGCTCCCCGCGACCCTTAGTTGGCCTTTTTCACCAACATTGTCTTAGGCCACCATGCGGTCGGTATTTTTCCAGGGCCTCTCAACTGTAAGGGCCCGGTCATGGTACCAACTTAGCTGCAATCTGCATTCCTTTGATACCAGGTCATGAATTAGCATGCCGTGGACCTGTGCTGCTTGCCTCAACTCTATATGTTGCAGCTAGTGTCCCCATGGTCTTCTCAGTCACTCTCGAGCCCACCTCACAA
The DNA here is from genome assembly GCA_007922195.1 of Podocnemis expansa. NCBI lineage: Eukaryota > Metazoa > Chordata > Testudines > Podocnemididae > Podocnemis > Podocnemis expansa. The sequence continues at coordinate 1,650,503 of ML682134.1, forward strand.
CCTTGTATCCTTTCCTCTCCTTAGCCCGACGGCTTGCTTAACCGCATCCTAGATAACCGGCATGGCCATCTCCTTACTTCTCGTTGCGTACTCAGTATTCACCAGATCAGTCCATGACTATGTGGCTCCTGCAAAGCCTTCAGGTGCTCTATGTCTGCCCTTTCTTTGTTCTCGCACGAAATGCGGCCATATGGCTAGTCTCATCAGCCAGTTTTCAGTGTTCTCCTTCGAGGCCATGTGTCACGGCCTAGGCCAGACAGTGTAGTCTATTGATTACATTTCACGTTTCTCCTCCTGGGCGGGGCACCTGTCTTCTTAGGTTGCGCTCCTTTTCTCCAGCTCCGGTGACTTCGCCGACCTGTATATGCACTCTGCCTCGGCGGGTTTGGTTTTGTCCTGTTCTGGTTGACCCTCAGCCCTTGCTTCTTACGGGCCGCCAAGGCTCATTCGCCTCTTGTCTTCTGCAAACATCTTGCTGCGGGGCCTCTACCTTACAGGGCTTGTTGCCGTGCTGTAGGCGGGAGTACCAACTCCACCCGCCGTCCTTTCAGCATGGCTAGTAGTCACCTATTACTGAATGCAGCCGAGCAGCGCTCGAAGAAGAATGGTGGGTTACTCTTCAGTAACCATCCTTCTTCGAGATGGACTGCTTGGATCCATTTGGGTCCCTCCCCTCCATCCCTGCTTCTGGAGTTGGTGACTCTAAGGAACTGAGGAGGGGGCAGGGAGGCAGCCATATATATAGCCACGGGTGGTGTGAGGGGTGGTGGCCGCCTCCCCTCTTCTGACAGGCTTGGGCAAGTTTTTTCCAACCAATCCAGTGCTCTGGCATGGAGACACCTATTACTGAATGCATCTAAGCAGCCCATCTTGAAGAAGGATGGTTACTGAAGAGTAACCCACCGTTAGGCTCTCTGCTTTGTCCGAATTGCAGATTTCACCATTAGCTGCCCATCACCTTCACAATGACATGCTAAAAAAGCAGGAGCAAGCAATAGGCAGCACAACAGTAAGAATTTTCCCTTGGGCTCAGCTTTCAATTCCTCAGTGTGGCCATTTATTCTGCCATTTTTTAATTTTGTGAAATTTTGCCTTTTCACCTGTTCTTTTGCCTTTTCCTTTTACTTTGTGACAATTTTTAGTTTGGCTTTGGTTAGATCAGTTTGCCAGGTAGGCCCATATAGGCTGCTACATATAAATACAGTGCTGCCCTCTTAGATGATCATTACAGCTGTGCGTGATGTCTGTGCTGTATCTTTTTTTTTTTTTTTGTAAGTTATATTTTAGCTTCTTCTGTACTTACTATTTAATATTTTTGAGGGGGCAAGAGTCTTATAAACTTGAGTACTTCAGTGAATTTCACTGAAATTTGGTGTTTTTCATTTATGGCTACACTCTAGGAACCTTTTTTTTACTTATTTTTATTTATTATAATTATTTCTATTAAATGTCTAGTGCATATAAATGCAAGTCTATATGAAACATTTGTAAGCTTTGACTGCCAAAATTTTAAATATGGTATTTGTTATTTTTGAGCCATCATTAATGTTACCACTTTTTATTTATTAATTAATGCTCATACTTTAAAAAAATTTTAAAATGTTCATTTTAACTTTGTAATTCAGCATTAGCTCATTTATGTTAAGTGAAAGATGATCAACTTACAAGCTTCATGATGGGAAGATCTTTAAAAATAGCATACCCAAGAATATTTTACGAGTTCCAGAGGGATAGTCATGTCAGTTCAGGTCAGGAAAACAAAAAGGAGTCCTGGGGGGGAAGGGGGTCATGTGGGGAGATTAGGCCTGCAGGGGGGGACTGGGGACACAGGGAAGATAGCAGTGGGGGCCGATAGTGAGCCCTTTAGATGGCCCCATAAAGTAGTTTGTGGCAGGGAAGCAGCTCCCATGTCAGCCAGCTTACAAACAGCCAAGGTAAGGGCTTTGAGGGGTGCTGCTGGTGGTTGGGGGGCAGGGGGTATGTGTGTAGCAGAGGTGGGTGGGAGTGGATGTGTAGCAGAGGGTGTGTAGCTGAGGTTGTGGGGGTGGCTGTTTGATTGGGGAGGTGTAACTGGGGGATGAGCTTGGGGCTGGAGGGATAGTTCTGGCCCCTGCAGTGATGGGAGGGTCCATCACAGGCAGCAGGGGGCTGTGGGAGGGGGGAACAGGACCTACTTTGGTGGGAGGAAGCAGCAGTGGGGTGAGGATTTCCCTGGGTGGCAGGGAGCCACTGTGGAGAAAGGGGGAAGTGGCTGTTGCATCGTGCTCCCCTGCCCTACCTGCCCACTCCCCAGGTTCCCCCTGCCCCCCACAAAACCACTTCTGTTCTCCCTTCCCTCTCCTCTCTTGGCACCTTTGTGCTGTTCCCCACATGGCTGCCCTTGTCCTCTTTGGCCACCCCTGCCCAGGAACAGTGCTACCATTTCTGGTGCCCCTGTACAAGCAGAGCAGGTGCCAGCGCCCCCCTGCAATGCTTACCAGGCTTACTGGGTTGTGCCGGCCCTGCCCCTGCCCTGCTCTGCTCCCCACACTCACTCCTGCCACTGCAAATAACTCCTGACCTCCCCTGTCTTGCCATCCCTGCTCTGCTACCCCTACTACCCCATATAGCAGCATTTCCGAACCACTGTGCCAAGATTCATAAATATTCATGTTATTTTGAGCTAATTTGAATATTCATGAGTTTTTAATTGGTGGTGTGCCTTGAAAAATTTGAAGGTATCAAGGTGTGCCACAGCAGAGAAAAGATTGGGAACCACTGTGATAGAGCACCACTTTACTTTGATTCCCTCCCACCTCCCTGGGGTAGACAACGGCCTAGTGGATTCACTCAGCAGAAAACCCCTAGTGAATCACGAGTGGTCCCTCCACCACAAGGTATTCTCCCTGCTGATAAACAGATGGGAACCCCCCCCAGGTGGACCTGTTTGCCACGGAACAAAATTGCAGATGCCAGTAATTTTGTTCCCTCTGGGGTTGGGTGGAGGGCTCTCTCAGCAACACTTTCCTCCTCAGTTGGTCGTGGACCCTGATGTACGTCTTCCCACCAATTCCCCTGATCCACAGAGTGCTACTGAAGGTCCCTGTGGACGGAGCACACATCATTCTGATAGCTCCGGATTGGCCCAGACAACACTGGTTCCCGCTGCTGCAGGACATGTCCATAAGGACCCTGCTCCGCCTATCTCAGTGGGCGGATCTCCTAACACAGGACTCGGGACGCCTTTGGCACCCAAACCTAGGTCTCCTACATTTGATGGCCTGGATGATCTCTGGCTCAGTGAGCAAGAGAGGTGCTGCCCGGATAGAGTTAAGCTGGTAGCAGAAAATCCTCCACCAGTTCCAACTACATTGCAAAGTGGAAAAGCTGCTCCACATGGTGCAGTGACAAAGAAATAGACCCTATCTCCGCACCAATCCATACAACTCTGGACTATCTCTTAGACCTAAGAGATAAAGGCCTATCCCTGTCCTCACTACGAGTCCATCTAGTGGCAATTTTGGCTTTTCACCAAAGAGTTGATGGTGCACCAGTCTTTTCACACCCCATATCTCACAGGTTCCTGAAAGGGGTGGAAAAGCTCTTTCCCCACCCTTGTAGGCCCACTCCTCAGTGGGATCTGAACTTTGTGCTACAGGCTTTGACAGAGCCGCTCTATGAACCCCTGGACTCAGCTACTCTGCTGGTGTTATCCTGGAAGGTAGCTTTCCTGGTAGTGATCACTTCAGCTAGAAGGGTTTCGGAGTTGTGAGCCCTTTCCTCCAAACCCCCATATATGACATTCTTTCCAGACAAGGTGGTCCTCCGTCACCCTCCTTCCTTCCTGCCCAAGGTGGCCACTCCCTTCCACATGAATCAAGAAATTTGCCTCCCGGTTTTCTATCCCAACCCCCAGGTTACAGAAAACCAGAGACGGTGGCACACCTTGGATGTGAGGACAGTGCTCCTAATTTATATTGAGCACACACAATTTTTCTGCAACACCTCCCAGTTGTTCGTGGCGGTCGCTGAACGCATGAGAGGCTCCCCATTGTCCTTTCAGTGCATCTCCAAATGGATTGTAAACTGCATCAAAGACTGCTACAGAAGGTCAAACATGCCTCTCCCAGGGACTGTGAGAGCCTGCTCTACCAGAGCTCAGGTGTCTTCCACAGCCTTCCTTGCCAAGGTTTCAACCCAAGAGATCTGCAGGGCTGCTACGTGGTCATTGATACACACCTTCACAACACACTATGCCATTGCCCAACAGGCTAGAGACAATACCACTTCGGGCAGAGCTGTATTCAGTGTGGGTAGACTGTAACTCCTCCCACCATCCTCAGGTACAGCTAGCAGTCACCTGTAACTGAATAATGTGAGCAGTGCTCAAAGAAGAACAGTTGGTTACTCACCAGTAACTATCTTCCTTCAAGATGGGCAGCTTACATACATTCAGGCTCCTCCCACCATCCCTACTAACAGAGTTAGCAAAAGTATATGGGACTCAGAGGATTAGGGTCACAGTCACCTATATAGCCACAGTAGGAAAGAAGTATTAGTCATATACCCTGACCTGATAGGCTAATGCTAAAGACTGTCTAGCTACCATGCACTGCAGTACACAGACAACTATAACTGAACATACATGAGCAGCCCAACTCAAAAAAGGACAGTTATTTGTGGGTAACCAACCGCCACCTTTCCTACAAACCACTTTTCAACTGAGGGTAGTTTTTACCCTTTAACTAACCCAGACAGATTTGAAACAAACAGAGAGTAGCAATTCACAGAAAGATAGTATTTCATATTTCCCCTCAGTAGAATTACAGATATTGACAGATTTGTGATCAGATTAACCCCAAATACCATTATCCACTATGCCCTGCACCCAATATGCTAATACCTAATTGTGCTCTTTGTGTTCATGCTAATATAGGACCCATGCAGATTAGGTGCCCCCTCCCCCCCGCCAGAAGCTGTTAGGTACAGCTTCTAAGCGTACCTTACATATAAAAGCAGCCCAGAAATATCTACTAGGGAAGGAAAGGATTATTTAAGTTAAACACCAGTGTTGATGCAAGATCACAAGGACATAAACTGGATATAAATTTATACCAAGGGTTTCTGATCGGCAGAGGAGTGATGGTCTGGAGCAGCCTCCTGGGGGGGAGGGCAAAACTCTACCTTAAGACTGAGCTTTGTAAATTTCCACAGGAGGTGGTGTGAGAAGATGGGCCACGAAATGCCACCATGGGCAGTCTGGAATGGCTAGTAGCAAATATCCCCAGCAGTTGGAGACACACTAGACAAGGAGGGCCCTGAGTTACTGCAGAGAATTCTTTCCAGGTTTCTGGCCAGCAGGTCTCACTGATGTGCTCTGATTCCAGCTCACTATCTGGGGTCAGAAAGGAATTTTCCACCAGCTCAGATTGGAAGAGACAGACCCTGGAGGTTTTTTGTTTTGTTTTGTTTTTACCTTCCTCTGGTGTGTGTAGCGTGTCACTTGCTGGTTTAAACTAGAGGAAATGGTGGATTCTCTGTAACATGAAGTCTTTAAATTCCCATCCAGTGGTTTGAGGCCTGTGATGGGGTGTGTGTGGGGGGTGGGGTTCTATGGCAGAAATATCAAACTTATTTGCTATGGTAGGCCAGATTTGACTTCAATGTACTTCAAGAGGGCTGTATATACCATAAATCGAAATACTAGGGCACTCTCATGGCAATGCGGAGGACTGTATATGTGAGATCACTCTCTCTCTCTCTTGCTCGCTTTCTGTTAGGGAAAGAGTGTGGTCTCTTGGAGTGCAATCTCACATAGCCAGTGCTCTGCAATGTCACAAGACCTGACACTCTCATGGCACTGTGGAGTGCTAGGTATGCAAGACCACTGTCTCTCTCTGTTAGGGAGACAGCATGGTCCCACAGAGAACTGTTGTGGGCTGGATGGAAGAGGTCTGCAATCTGCATCTGGCCTGTGGGCTGCATGTTTGACACCCATTCTATGGCCTGTGTTGTGCAGGAGGTCAGATTAGATGATCCTAATGGTCCTGGCTGACTTAACAGATCTGTTTCATCTGTAACTATGGCACCTTTGCCAGCAGAAGTGGGTAAGTTACCAGGGCACCTGTAAAATGTCCTGATTTGTGCCCATGCCCATCTGTAATGTGGATATTCTTTCATCATGGGTAAAATTGGGTTGCAGTGTTGTGACTGCTATGCACAGGATGGGGCCAAGCTCCCCAGCTACTAGCTATGTGCCTTCAGACTCCAAGGCACTCAGTTTGCCACTGTTCTAACTTCAAAGTGTGGGCTTGTGCGTGAGATTCACTTCCTCTCAGTTGCCTCATTGGGCCACAGTGCAGCGGTGGCAGGCCCAACTTCCCACGTGCTGTCTCATCATGGGCCTTAGCCTCATCTGTGAAAGAATAGCTGCTCTCCACGTCCTGGGCTCCTGTGCTGAGACTGTCTCCCACAGGGCAGTGGGTGTAAACTGTGGCTTTTGGCTTCTGGACACCATTCACCAGGAACTGGATGGCAACACACGCATCAGACACACCACTGAGTGGCTGTCAGACAATAAGGTGACTCTGACTTCTGCTGAGTTGGAATGACTCAAATTGGAGGCCTAGAGATGACTGTCTTCCAGCTCAATATTAATCTCCTGAGCCACCCAGCCATGGATCTGCAGTAACAAATCTGGGATCTTCTGGTGCATCATGGCCACCATGAACTTCCCAGTGGTGGACAGCGCAGACAGAATTCAAGAGTCCTGGAATGGGCTTTGTGAAGACACCGACCTGCTATTGATTTCACTAGGCATTAGGTTTCTAAATATCTTTGTGGCTGTCACTCCACATCTCCCCTACTTGTTCTGTGGAGGATCTTCACTAGCTGCTAGGGGCTATAACACACAGTTGAGCAGATCTGCTCCCTATGGGATAGACTCAGGCTACCCTTCCCTTTTTGTTGTCACTGTATTATACATATTGGGCCACACTGATCCCTGGTGTAGCAGTGTTGTGGTCAATGGTTATGCCAGAGATAAATTTGGCCTATGAATTGGTTTATCAAGGCCTGATGCCCTCCCATTGCTTGACAATCTCAACCCTGACTCTTAAACTTAATCACCATTGGTATTCGAAATACCAGTTTCTAATTGCAGGCTCCTCTGCCCTCTGCCCCCTGCCCTCCAATCCATACACAATCTCCAGGCCCCACAAAACCCCTTGGTTTCTGGGCCCTGTGGCCATGCCAAAATCCAGCCCTGGCCAAGTTGCCATAGGCCTGCCTTGGGAGCAGGGCAAGAGTGCCACGACTTCTGGTCTGAGGGCAACCCTGCTAGCTGGCTAGGTACTGGATACCACCCCTCCCACAGCACCACTGAGCTATGTCCCCTCAACAGCTCCATGGGGGGCATGCCCCAGTACCCTGTGAAGTACCACCAAGGCATGGGCCTCAGCCCCATGCAGCTCCAGGGGCCATGAGCCCCAGATCCAGCCCCCCTCCAGCACCATGGGGCTGTGGGCTCCGCTGCAGCACCAGCTGGGAACCCCCTCGGTCCTGGATGTCACCCTCCAGTGTTATACCAAATGAGTACCTGAGATCTTTTTAGGGGGAGAAGGCAATATGCCGTTGTTTATTACAAACAAAGAGAAAGTTGATAACTAACTTATCCCTATGCCCACACACACACACACACACACACACTCATCCACGCACCCAAGCATACCATACAATGTTCTACAGTCTGTGTTATTACCAGTCTTGATGGCGCTGCTGCTGGAGTTCGTGTTAGTGTCTGTTGCTGGGGTTCATGGCAGCTCCCTGGCCAGGGAAGCTGAACATGAGGAGGAGCAGGGTCTTCATCGGGCATGCACCCAGGCTCCTTTCTTCCAGGTGGTATGCAGAACACTTCCCCCTTTTGCTTTGGGATCTCACCCAGTCTTTATAGCTTTGTCACACCACTCCAGGTGCTCTGGGACAATTAGTCACCAGGCAGTTGTGGACATGACCCTCAGCTCGTTTTCTTGGGTGTCTGCTTCTAGGGTGGATCCTTCATTCCATTGTTTTTAGGGGTGTATTCACATTCTTCAGCAGTTAAGGTCGGCTTCTCACTTTAGCTGGGCAAGCTGACAGCTTGAGGCTGGTTCACACCTAGTTGATCAGAACAAGCTGGCAGCTTGGGGCTAGTTCACACACACAGCCACCCTCCATCCACACCTTATAGCCTATTCAGTCTTACACAAGATGGGGTACATTGGTTACAAAATGGAGTTTCTACATTTACAATATGGAGTATGGAATGCTACAGAGATTGTGGAAAAGGTAGTGGTATAACCAGAGCTTAAAGATAAATAGGGACAATTTCACATCACAGTACAGGCTGGGGTTGTGTGGCTTAGGGGCAAAAGCTCTGCAGCCAAGTGAACCCCAGAGGGCACTGGTTTGGGTCCAAGGCTCTCCCCAGAAGCCACAACCAGTCTAGGAGAAAATACTTATTGCAATCCACTAAAACTAAATGGAGATTGACAGGACTAATGTGACAAAGTTGTAAATGCTAAGATAAGACCATCAATGTGAAGCAATTAAAATGAAACAGAGATTGGCAGGGAGAATATACAAATATGGGGGTACTATTACAAATGGGAAATAATTAATCAGAACTTAATAGAAATTGACTGAGGCATCATTACCAATAAGAAACATTGTTACAACCTATCAAGACTATATGAAGATTGACAGAAAATAAGGAACAATCAATGAAGGCTCATGAAGATCAAGGCAAAACTGGAGTGAAGTTACACATCAGTGAAAGTTATACAAGAGTGAATTAGAACCATAAACCAATAAATTCAATAAAGTTATGAGTGAGCCCAATGCAATTATGAATGGGTCCATAAGGCTATAGATAACAATCGCCACCATATCCCCACGCCAGCACCAGTCAGGCCAAGCTGCTCTACCTCCAAGCTAGTTGAAAGTGGGCAGCCCAGGTGCCCTTAATCTGGCCCTGGTTGTTACTGATGTTCTTCTTCGAGCACTGCTCGGATGCATTCAATAATAGGTGTTGCTGTGCCAGAGCACTGGATTGGTCAGAAAAACTTTTGTCCTAGCCTGTCAGGAGAGGGCATGTGGCCTCCACCCCTTGCGCCGCTCTGTGACTATATATATGGCTGCCTCCCAACCCCTCCTCAGTTTCATTTCTTCCACCTTGTGCATCAGATTTGGAATGTCCACTCCTTGCGAATCACATGCAGCCTATCCTCCTCTCTACAAGCTTGCTGCCTGGCTGGGAGCATCTCTTTGTGGCTTTAATTCCACCAAAAGAGTTCCCCACCGTCGAGCTGGAACATCTTGCAACCATGCTGAGTGGGGCAAGGCCTTCCCCTGGGATGACCCCCACAGTTCGGCCTCACCAGTGCCGAGCTCACCCCGGCACCCGCCATATTCATCCTCAGCACTGCAGGTTCGCCATAGCCCAATGCTGCAGGAGCGGGAGTCCTCCCGCCCAGGCAGTCCTCTTTCCCTGGGCGAGGACTTGCCACGGAGCCACATGGAGTCACTCCTCGTGCTGTCCACCCCAGAAGCAGTGGAGGCTGCTTGAGCCTTCCTGTTACTGCCCACATCCCATGCCCCAATCCCAACCAGAAGGGGCAAACTGACCTTCATGTCGAAGGCCTGGATCCACCCTGGGCTTTCGCCCTCACCACATAGCCCCCCATCTTCCACTCCAGTGGGGGCTGGCACCACCCTGCCGTTGCTGGTACCGCCCCAGGAGTCTTGGTCCCCTTGCCCCTCTTCCAGTCTGGAGGAAGGACCTTCCAGGGGCTCCAAGTGGCCTCGGTGCCGCACATCGGCCCCGTCACCCTTCCACTTCAGGCCACAGGAATGGTGCCCTTGAGAAACTCCCTCCCCACCACGGCGAACTCCCAGTACCGCGCTCTGTCCAGCACCGGGGTCTTATATGGGAAACCTGTCAGCATATTTTGATTTGTTGTGCTGGGCCACAGCCCATTTAGGCATGGAGGTGCAGCCCTTGAGCCTCCTTCCTGATACCCTCTTTGGGCCAGCCTTCACCTCGGCGGAACCCTTGACAGCCCCGCCCCACCCGAGCATATGGGACTTCGCATGTTCCCGGTGGCAGAGCCCAAGTTCCATTGCCCCAGTTTTGGACATGGCAGGCATTAAATATTGGGTTTCCGAGCTGGATTTTCCCTTTCTCACTGGTCACCTGGTTTCCCCAAGGGATGTGGTGCAGATGGCGCTGGGCCCGGGGGAGCCCCCAGTGACCCCCTTCCATCCTCCAGGGAAGCCAGGGAACTGGACCTTTTGGGCCGTAAGGTCTACTCCTCATTGGCCTTCCAACTTCGAGTGGCAAACAACCAAGCCATAACCAGCAAATACTTGCTGGATGCATGGGAGTCTCTCGCAAAATTTTGACGCTTGGTCCCACCTGAGGCCAGAGAAGAGTATGATGCCTTTCTTGAGGAAGGCAACATAATATCTCCAGATCTCCTCCTTTCGGCACGCAACGTGGTGGACACAGCCACTCGCACCGTGGCCTCGGCAGTAACTGTCTGCCGGGTGGCATGACTTAGGAAGGCTAGAGCGCCCCCCAATGCACAGCAGGTGGTCCTTGACCTTTCCTTTGAAGGGGATGCATTGTTTCCCCCAGAAACCCTATCGGTGATGGGCACTGCTTGAGATCCCCAGGGAGAGGCCAAATACTTTGGCCTGCTCTCCCACGGACCCAACCCTCCCACTTAGTCTTCTGGGGCAACCTCCCACCCCCAAATTCCTACCCATTTCTCCCATAATAGGACTGCAGCAAATTTCCTTCCACCGCCATCATCCCCTGCAAAGGTTGGGACCTCTTTCCCCTCTCTCCCACAGGGAAAGGCCCGCCCAATTCGCTGCCACCCCACTCTTGAACCTCAGGGAGTAAAGGCTTCAGGGCATCATCGAAGTAGATGGTTGACACACCCTTCTCCCCTTGAAGGGGAACGGGGTTAGTGGGAACCACCCTCCCCCCCCTTTTCTATTTGCTACTGCATCCGCAGGCATCCAAACCTGACTGGGTGTTCGTCCCTCTGATCTTGGACGGCATGGCCTTGCCAACATAAGGATTTCCCCTGCCTGAACCGACGGTACCCAGGTACCATGGTCCAACCCTACGCTCCCTCAGCAGCGGCTACCTCGAGCACTCATAGGGAACCTGCCCCTCCCCCGCCTCCCCCGGGCATCCTTTCAGCTTGCGTCTTTCACGCCAACACTCTTGCTGGGGACGAGAGGCGTGTGTCATAGTAGCCACGGCATTGCTACAGAGGCTCCAAGACGTGCATACTTGATGCTCACTCAGACACAGGACTACGTCTGTGACCCTGATGCCTCCATCAGGTAGGCCTTCTCGAGTCCAGGTCGGGGGGGGCGGGGGGGGGATACCTCCAGTCACATACTGTCAGCATAACGAGTAACCAGCCCTTTGTGACCTCAACACCTCAATTCGACGAGAACTACCTCCTACTCATCAAGGAGGACATGTCCACTTAACCATGGCGGATCTCAGCCTTTGAGGGAGGGCCAAGGTGAATGGCCCACCCCCACCACCCGCCATTTCCCTTCCTCATGGAAACTAGGGCTCCACACACCCTTACCTCATGGGTGATCTCAGTGGTTGCCAGGACACCTACCCTTGGATCCTTCGTCCTAAGCCCACCTCACAAATGGGGTGGTCAGCTCTTCTCTTACACCCTTCACTCACAAAACAGGGGCCTAGTATACCTTACTCAAACCTCCAGATAGGGGAACCTAAGGGATGGCATCAAAGTCACATCCCCACAGAAAGGGAACAGCAGTGGGATACCCTGTTGGGCCTTCCCTCATCAGCACCCTCCTCTGTGGCACCAGCCCATCATAACCGGGCAGGAGACCACATTTTAGGCAGAGGGGATCCTTCCCGAATGACTTATAGCTGCCTTTTCTGCCTCTCGGTCATGTACCCTGGCAGGGAGTGCCCCCCCCCGCCCTTTGTTTCTTGGGTCTTCCCACTACATCTGCTTGCAGACCTACAGCTCTACCGCAGGGTCACTTCCACATGTGTTGGGGGCACCCCAATAATACTGCTGTTCCTACTCAATTCTTGAGGAACCATTGACATACACTGCCCGTCCGTTTATGTTGTGAACAGAGGGAAACAATCTAGAGCCTACTTCCTGCAATATCCAGGAATTTAGGGATTGTACTCCCTCAAATTGCCTTCCGACTTCTTGGCTGGGGACAATACTTCATTTGGTCCTCTATCTCCAGGGTACCCTTGAGATACTGCAGTTGTCATTCTGTGGTGGATTCACTTCCTAGCTGGTAGGAAATGAACCCTCTCTGGCATCCGTGTTTTCAGGATATCCCTATATTCAGGAGCTTTCCCTGGTGCCCACACTGGCGCGGCAGAGTGGTAGCGCTATCCCTCCTGGTAACACTATAGACTCTCAAGACCGTGACCTTATACGGCACCTCTACAAAGCTGTTGGCCCCCTCATTGGGGTGGCCAAGCGATAGCTGGCACTATCTCCGATCCCTCTTCTCCCATCCTCATGTACTTGTGATGGCCCTCGTGATGCAGAACCCCGCGAGATTATAGGCCAAAGAGGGCCATTCCCGTGAGCTCTCACGCTACCGAGGTCCTTACAAGGACCAATTCAGTAGCACTACCTCAGGCCACCTTGCCTCCCTGTGGTGCTTGTGTTCTGGAATCTCCCTCCTGCGAGAACCCGGTCCTTGGTACCTGACTCGGCTGAAAACATGTGCTCGCACACTACTTGAATTTTATAGTCAGCATACCTTATGCCGCTCCACACTGCTGAGCTTGGCCCTCTATATGCTGCTGTGAAGCGTCTTGCGAGACCCTTCTTGGTCATTCTCAGGGCCCCACCCTACACACCCCCATAACCTCACCCTCACTCGCATCGACCAGACTCTGCTAGGACTGGTCGTGGCCAGGCCAAGGATAAGGTTATCCCCCTGCAGCTACCTGCGTACCCAGTAGCTGACCAGATTAGTCCATGACTCTGTGGCTCCGGCTAGGGCCTTGGGGTGATCAGTCCATGGAGGAATCGCCACCCTTTCTTCATTGTTGTCCAGGCCATGGCTATTATGGCTAACTCCGCACTTGTTGGCATCCAGCGTTCTCCCACGAGGCCATGCTGCAAGGCCCCATGGCCAGACACTATATTCTGGCCGTCATACTTCATGTTTCCCCATAGATGGAGCATCTAAACACAACCCTCTACGTTCACGTTGCACCCTTTATTCCTGTTATGGTGACCTTGGTCCGACCTGCTTATACTCTTATGTCCTGATGGGTTTGGTCCTGCTCTGTCTTGGGTTGTCCCTTTGTTCTCGATTCTCCTGTGACACGTCAAAGCCTGTTTGCCTCTTGATTCTGGCTAGGATTTTGCGCTGGGCTTCTCCAATATGGGGCGTGATGCTGTGATGAAGGCGGAAGACCAGTCCACCCAGCATCCATCAGCATGGCTAGTAGTCATCTATTATTGAATGCATCTGAGCAGCGCTCGAAGAAGAACGATGGGTTACTAATCAGTAACCATCCTTCTTCGAGATGGGCTGCTCAGATCCATTCAGGTCCCTCCCCTCTGTCCCCACATCTGGAGTTGGCTACTCTAAGGAACTGAGGAGGGGTTGGGAGGTGGCCATATATATAGCCACGGGGTGGCGTGAGAGGCAGAGGCACCCTGCCCTCTCCTGACAGGCTAGGGCAAAAGTTTTTCTGACCAATCCGGCACTCCAGCATGGAGATACCTATTACTGAATGGATCCAAGCAGCCCATCTCGAAGAAGGATGGTTACTGGTGAGTAACCCACCGTTATTCATGGTTGTCATTCCTTTTCCATCCAGGATGCTGAAGGATGCTCACAGCAACCCCGTCCAGCACAGTGTGCAGTGGGCAAATGAGACTGGGGTGTCACGTATTATCTATTAACTATATCAGCACCTTCTACCAGAGGATCTAGTGTGCAGAGCCGTAACTACAGCAGGGTGAGCAGGGCTTTGCCCCAGGAGCGCCAGAGCAGTTCCATTAAAGGGCATGTTCCTCTCCACTCGCACCAGGTGCCACCCATTATAAGGGGTGTGTTCCAATCGGAACGCACCCTGGGCACCAAATTCCTTAGTTACAGCTCTGCTAGAGGACATCATAAAGCAGCACCTGCAGCTCAGATGAGTCAAAGGACTTGCTCAAGGTTAAGCCCGTGCAGAGTCGGAAGGGTGGAACCTCGGGGTCTTGGCTCCAAATCCTTGCCTTGAGTCAGCAGACTTGCTGCCTCCCTCCACGTTCATGAAGATCTTTCCAGCTCTGGTAGCCAGTCTGGTCACTCAACAGGAATCCGTTGCATTAGATGGCCCAACCCTGCTGGAGTTCTCTTCCCCATCTGAGCTGCCGGCTTCCTCCTCTCCAGGAAGAAGAGTTTTGTGGGTGACTCTCAACCAGAACTTGAGAGCTCTTGCTTCTCGACCCGTCTCTGCTGCAGCCTTCTTCTGGGACATGGGTGCAGTGTGATTAAGTGACTTGCCCACAGTTTCTTTTTTGAAAAACAGGGGTGATACATCCCATCTCTACTTAATAGGGATTTTCTTAGGTTCAGTTCATTAACCTCTGGGGGTCACAAACTCATGGTCTTAGCATAATCTGATGCCATTTGCATTGCCCACATGCTAGCCCTTGCTGTGACAAAGTTTGGGACTCCAAAACGTTTGCTGCTTTGAATGATCCACTTTCCATCATGAAGCCTTGTTCAATGTCTCACTGGTCATTTCCTTGGGCCAGAATGGATATCAGTGCCAATGGGCCCATGGTGGGGGGGGTGGGGTGGCAGAGGGCATGTTCTGAATGTTTTGCCCGGTGCCCTGAGCTATGATGCTCAGTCCTGCCTGCCTGGGAGCTGGGGTTGGGCAATTTTAAGTTTCCCACCCTGCCCAGGCATGTGGCCCAAGGTGAGATGGAAGATGCTTCCTGGCCCTGATCAGAGCACTGAGGAGGTCTGCTGGTGATGGGAAGCAAGTGGGGGAGGTGACAGCAGCCGGGGTGATGGTGGTAAGGCACCCAGCACAGTCCAGAGCAGCACCAGGATAGGGGAACTCACAGCAATGCCAAGCCCATGCATGTAGGGGTGGTTTGGCGGCCTGTGCCCCGAATCATTTTTTCTGTGGGGCAACGCTGTTTGCTGAGATCTAATAAACCTAGCTGACGGCCATCCTAGCTAGGTTCACACCAGGTGCAAGGCAGATCTACAGCCCTTTGGGAGTGCAGGGCTCCCCAGGCTCCCATCCATGGTGTCCCAGAGGAGGTTTTTGGTTGGCATAGAGGGTCTAGACCTTCTGGGGCCAAGTCTACCCCATAGACACCCTCATTGCCTCTCTCTACCCCATAGACACCCCCATCGCCACCCTCTACCCTGTAGGATCCCCATAGGTCCCTCAAATCTACCCCATAGACACCTCCACCACCTCCCTCTGCCCCAGAGACACCCCTGTTGCCTCCTTCTACCCTGTAGACACCCCCATAGTTCCCTCTAGTCTACCTTATAGACACCCCCATCACCTCCCTCTACCCCATAGAGACTCCCATAGTTCCCTCTAGTCTACCCCATCCACATTCCATCGCTTCCCTCTACTCCATAAACACCCCCATTGCTTCCCTCTACTCCATAAACACCCCCATCGCCTCCCTCTACTCCATAAACACCCCCATCGCTTCCCTCTACTCCATAAACACCCCCATCACCTCCCTCTACCCCAGGGGTCTCAAACAGGTGGCCTGTGGGCCACATGTGGCCCCTAAAGCTATTTCCTGTGGCCTGCAACGACACTATTGTTACCAATATTTGCAATAGTGTTGTTTGAAAGGGTTTCAGTGGTGCGGCCCTCAGGCTAATGTACAAGTCCTCATGCTGCCCTTGTGGTGATTTGAGTTTCAGACCCCTGCTCCACCCTGTAGACACCCCCATAGTTCCCCATGTCTACTCCATAGACACCCCCATCGCCTCCCTCTACCCCACAGACACCCCTCTGTCCGGGAGCGGGGAGGGTCTCGAGGTGGGGAGGAGGAGCCGGGGGGAGCTCGCGCCTGGCCGGATGGTAGGGCGGGGGGTGCCCAGCCCAGGTGGCAGCGGGGGGGCTGGGAAGGATGCTGGGGGGCGAGGAAGCAGGGCGCAGGCGGAGGATGCTGGGGCGGGGAGGATGCTGCTGGGGCGGGAGCGGGGAGGCGGGGGGAGGAGCCGCGAGCGGGGGGGGAAGCTCGGCGCCTGCCCAGCTGGTACCACGGGGGTGGGGGGTGACGCAGACTCCGCCGCTGCCTCGCCCGGCCCCGGCCCCGGCCCCGGCATGTGGGTCCAGCCCCGCAGCTACCATGGCCCGGCCCGGGGGAATCGCCCGGGAACTGCAAGGTACGGGACGGGGCGTCCTGCTCCTCCCCCCACCCCCACCTCCTCCCTTCCCCGCCCACCGCTCACCTTCCCCCATCCCCTGCCGTCCCCCACCCCAGGTGAACGGTCCTCAGCCCCTGCCCCACAACTCGCCACGCCCGCACTGCCCCCCATCCCCTCCCCAGCCAGCCCTGCCCAGCCCTTGCTTCCCTGCTGGCTGATTCCCCTGGGCTCTGGGAAGGGAGGGGGCTAGTGGTCGGAAGGGGGGCAGGGATCCAGGACTCCTGGGCTCCATCCTGCGGTGGGGGGAGTTAATTCAGGTGAGGGGCTGGGAGCCAGGGATCCTGGGTTCTCTTCCCAACTGTGGCAGGGGGATCTAGTGGTTAGAGTGGGGGGTGGGGACTGGTATCCAGGACTTCTGGGTTCTCTGCCTGGCTTTGGGAAGGGAGTCTAGTGGTTACAGTGGGGGGCAGGAAATGGCTGGGAGCCAGGACTCCTAGGTGCTTTTTCCAACCCCAACTGTGGGAGGGGAGTGGGGTCTAGTTATTAGAGCACAGTGGGGTGGCTGGGGGCCAAGACTACTGGGTTCTCTCTCAGCTGGGGGAGGCAGTGGTTGGGAGTCACCAGGACACCTGGGTTCTCTGCTGCCTGTGGTGCAAACCAAGGCGGGTGGCTGTTGTTGGTTGCATCCTGTGGCCTGGCTTCAAGTTCCTCTTAGCCCCACGAGCCTCCTCCCCAGCCCCCTCCCCCTCCCCCTCCTGCCACGGAAGTGTTGTGACATCTCAGGCTGACACAGTCCTGGGGTGGATGATGTCAGTACCATGAGCATGGCTAGGCACATGGGCACTCATGGATACACAGACATGGACGCCCACAGAGACGTGGATGTGCACTGACAAGGACACACAGAAATGGAGACATGCAGAGATGGACACACAGACATGGACACATAGGCACACATGGACATACACAGACGTGGACCACAGACATGTACAGAGATGGAAACACACAAAAATGTGGACTCAGACACATACAGAGGTGGACACACACAGACATGGACACATACAGAGATGGTTACAGACATGGACATACACACACAAAGAAGGACACGAGAACCAAACTGGCCAGCTCTGTGGCACTCTTTGGGGTGGAGATCACCTGAGCTAGCTCTAGTCACAACCTTTCAACAGAGACACAGACACAAACACATACACACACACACACAGAAATGCCAGCTGCGAGCAAATAACACAATGACAGACACACAAATAACCTGACACTGAACACCAAATCAACCAGACATTCAGAGTTCAATCAGTTCCCCATACCCTTCTACCTGTCTGTTCATCCATCCATCCATTCACCTATATCTCTTCTATCCATTCATCTCCCACCATCTCTTCTACTCATCTATCTATCTATCTATCTATCTATCTATCTATCTATCTATCTATCTATC
>ML682134.1:1668387-1689372 GCA_007922195.1 Podocnemis expansa
ATCTATCTATCTATCTATCTATCTATCTATCTATCTATCTATCTATCACAGCTGGAAATCCCTCATCCCCCTTGGATGCGCCAAGCAGGAGCCATGCAAAACTATCCATTATCCTAACATGGGCAGGCTGACAGGGGCTGTGGATTGGGAGTGAGAGGTTGTGGGGACAGAGCTATCCCATCAGAGCCCTGCTGCGTCCCCTCACCCCGGTTTCCGGTGTCTGTGGGTTTCCTTATTTAACTGCCAGTGCAGGAAGAAGCATCTGAATCGTGGTTTCGCTTCCTGAGCTGGCCCCCTGCTGACTTCTGCCCAGCTGGGCAAGAGGACACTATCAGGACAGGCCATGGTGGGGTAGCCCCAAGCAACTCTCCACTCCGCACAGTGTCCCCTGGCAACTCTCCACCCTCACAGCACCCCCTGGTGACTCTGCCCAAGGTGCCCCCTGGCAATCTTCTGCTCCCTATGGCACTCCCTGGTGACCCTCTTCCCTGCCTGCTCTGCCATCTGGTGCCCCTACTCTCCCCAAGGTGACCTATCACAGCCCTCCACTCCTGTTCCATGCTGGTCCCTGTGTACCCTGGCAACCCATGGTGCCCCCTAGCAACCCTCCTCTTCAGTACCATCTCCCACTCCCTGCACCACAACACCCTTTGGTGACCCCAGCCCCTGTCCCCCCTACATGGTACCCAGGTTGCAGATCCAATTGCAGGGGTCAGGGGGATGAACGGGGGTGCACATCCTGCCCTGCTGAGGATGGGGCTGCCCCTCCCTGCTGATCCTCTCACCTCCTTTGCAGACAGCATCCGCAAAGTCCTGAACAGGCCACTCAACCCCCTGCTGCTGGCTGTGAAGCTGGAAACCAAGCCCAGGAAGTTTGAGGATCGGGTGCTGGTGAGTTACATGGGGGTTTGTCTGTCAGTCTGTCTGCCTGTTCCTCCAGGTAGCCATCTGGGGGTCCATCACTCCATTCCCCCACAGCAGGTCTCTTCCCGCTCCCCTCGCCTGACCCTGAGTCTCTCCCCCCTGCCCCAGAAGCTCTGAAGTCATCACCCCCGTCCAACCCAGAGCCTCGTCAAGGGGCCAGACAATGTCCTTGTCTTCCCACATTCAGCTCACCCACTGCTGCGTCCCCACAGGTGCTGACAACCTGGCGACTTCATGTTTTTGGGCTGAAAGTGCCGGCCAAGGTGAGTGGGGGAGTTGGGGGAGGGACTCAATGAGACACATGGAAACACCTGCACAGACACACAAGAGACAGACAGACACATGCATGGACAGACACGTATGGACAGAAAGACATACCGCACAGACAGAATCACACACGTGCACAGACAAACACACACCACACAGGTAGATGGATGTTACACACAGACATACAAACACACACAGAGTTCACATAGATAGATGCATAGATAGGCATGCACAGACACATGCTCACAGGCTGTATCTCCCCCCCAGGTGGAGAGCTCCTTCAACGTCTTGGAAATTCGAACATTAAATACAATAAACCACTGCCAGGTAAATGTCCTCCCTCCGACCGACCCTGGGAGCTCCAGCACTGTGACCCCCCACACTTGGGAGTGATTAATTAATTGGCTTCATTGGGGTCACGGCTCCCTTGTCTCCAGCTGGATGGGGGCAGGTCATTCGGGTTCTGGGAGAAATTTTGATTTTCAATCTCTATGCTCTTCCCCCATGCCCCATCCATCCTCACTCCTCCCACCTCCCTCCACTCCCTACCCCCACTCATGCCCTGCCTCCTGCCCCATCCCCTTTACTCCCCATCCATTACCCCACCACCCCCACCCATTCCGTCTCTACTCTCATCCTCCTCCCATGTCTGCATCCACCTATCCATGCCCCACTTATCTCCCATCCCCCACCCTCCATCCATCCTCCCACCCCTTGGTCCATCTCTCCAATCCCCTTTCATGCTCCATCCATCCCCTCACCCATCTTTCCACCATCCCTGGCTCCCTCCCCCACCACCTCCACAGATCCTGGTGGACACAGAAAAAGCCACCTACAGCTTCACCTTTCTCAGCCGGACGGATGCCGACCAGGTCACCCGCCACGTCCACTCTGCCCTAGCCAGAATATTCCCGAGTCCCACAACAGGGTGAGTGCATCAGGGGGGCACTGGGCATCAGGGAGCGGGTTGGCGGGTTGTAGAACCCAGGTGTCCTGACCTCCTCCTGTTTTCCCAGCTGTCTGAAGACCCCCGAAACCCCCCAGGACACATCTCCCAACTCAGAGAGTTCAGCCTCCACCAGCCAGAGCATCTGTGGTGAGTGGGATGGATGGAGAAGGGGGGCAAGGAGGGGACTGGGGAAGGGCCTCGCAAAATGACATCTGTCTGTCTCCCTGGCAGGGGGATTCTCTGAGACCTATGCTGCACTCTGTGACTATAATGGACTCTGCTGCCGGGAGGAGGTGCAGTGGGTAGGTGTTGGATACAGGGGCTCAGTGAGGGACAAGGGGCAGTGGGTAGGTGGGAGGGCAGGGGGGGGGGCTGGGTGAGGGAGGATGGGCGGTGAGTAGGTGGGGGAGCACAGGAGGTTTAATGAGGGAGGATGGAGGGCCTAGGGGTCACTGTGGGGTGAAGGGGGTGTGACCCCCTTGCCCTGGCCTTCAGGGGTGGGATGGGGCCCCCCCTTCTATCACCTTCCTCTCCTCCTGTTGCAGGATGTTGACACCATCTACCACTCAGCTGACAATCGGGAATTCAACCTGCTGGATTTTAGCCACCTGGAGAACCGGTGAGGGGGGCGCCCTGCCTGTACCCCAACCCCCTGCCAAGAACCCTGATAAACCTGCATTCCCGGTACCTCCCTAATACTGCCTGTACCTTTGGTAGTCCCTACAGCCCTAAACTCCTGCCTACGCCCCCATGGCCCCGGCACCTCTGGTACTTTCTGTACTCCTGATATCTCCTCCCCAACAGTCGCTGTACTCCCATTGCCCCTTGCCAGCACCCTGATACTCTCTGTATCCCTAAAACCCACCTATAAAGCTAAACCCTCATGGCAGGACCCTGATACCCTGGCACCCCAGTTCCCTTGCTCTCCATCAGACCCCCTCCCCCATTTTTCCTCCCTGGAGTGCCCTTCCCCAGTCTGCACAGTAAAGGTGCTGGCAGATCTGGGGGAGCTCACCTTCCCCCCAACCCCCCGTGACTCTTCTGCAGGGACCTGGCCTTGATTGTAGCTGCCCTTGCCTACAACCAGTGGTTCACACGACTGCACTGCAAGGACTTGCGGCTGGTAGGTAACCCACAAAATCTATCCATGCACCCCAAACCCATTCCTGGGCTCCAAAAACCACCCTGCACCCCCAAATGAGACCTGTGCTCCAAAACTTCCCCTAGACCCCAAACTCCCCTGAACCTCCAAAGCTCGCACAAGTCCCCCAAAACCTGATCCTGTGCCCCAATACCTCCCGCAGGACCCAAGCGTCCCTGAATCCCAAAACTTGACTCTCAAAATCCACCCCTTCCTCCAAACTTCCCCAAGGACCCAAACTTTCCTGAACCCCAAAAGTTGCCCCAATGTCCTCAAAATACACAGCCCCCCAAAATTCTCCTGTGTCCCGAATTATTCCTCTGTACCCCAAATCACCTCCTTTGACCCAACCTCCTCCTCTGTGCTGCATAACCCAACCTGGCACCACCAAATCCAAAACTCCAAACCCTCTTACCCCAGAACCCTTGTATATGCCCCCAAAGTCTCTCTGTACTCACTAACCCTCCTCTGTATCCCCAGACTTCCCCTCTACCCCAAATTCCATCACCAATACCTCAAATCCTTCCCTATACCCTGAAACATCCCCTTAATCCAAAACTTCCCCTGTGCCCTTGAACTTCCCTCCATCTGTGTGCCAAAATATTTCTCTATACCCTGTAACATCCCCTGCACCCCACAACCAACCCTTCCAAACTCTCCTCTAGCCATGAAAACACTCTTTACCCTGAATCCCTCCTTTGTACCCCCAAGGTGTCCTGTACCCCAAACTGCCCCAGCCTTCCAAAACCACACTGAATCCCCAAACCACTCTCTGTGCCCCCAAACCATTCTCTTTGCCCCTGAAATTGCCCCCAGCACCCCCATATGGCTTCATGAGGGGAGCAGCATTCCCAGGAACCCCAGTTCCCTGGGCAGGGGTCCCCGTATCTCTCCGTTGCGCTCTCTGTCTGCTTCCTCCTTGCCCCAGGGCTCCGAGGTGGCCGAGCAAGTTCTCCACACGCTCAGCAAGTCCCAACACCTGGAGGAGCTGGTGCTGGACAATGCGGGGTTAAAAACGTGAGTTAGCCCCCCACACACACACCAATTCCCCCTTTCCACCCTAGTGGGCACCAGCTGCTACCTTGCCCCAAGGGAGGGATGGGGGGGGCTGGCTGGCTCAGTGGGATGAGCAATGAGATGTGGGGCCCCTCCCCTCTAGGGGACACTGGGTGCCACCCAGCCCCGGGGCAGGGATTTCCTGCCTCAGGGGGGCAGGGCTGGAGTTTGGAGTTCAGGGCATCACCCACATCTCTTTCTGGTGCAGGGATTTCGCACTCAAGCTGACCTGTGCCCTGGCCGACAACCCCAGCTCAGCACTTCACAGTCTGGTGCTATCGCACAACCAGATCGATGACAAAGGTGGGGACCTCCCCTCAACTTTTTAAGTTGCCTCCAGCACTGGCCAGTGTCCTGCCAGTATCTCCCAACATGAGACACCCACCAGTGCCCCCCAGTATCTCTCAGCACCCCATCACTCCCCTGCACATGACACCCCAATGTCCTTCATGGGGTGTCCCCAGCACCCTAACTCCCTCCAGCACCTCCCAGTATCCTGCTGGGTGCCCCCAACACCTGCTGCTCCCTTTCATTCATTCCCAGCCCTTCTTTCACACTCTTCTTTCTCTCTTATTTTTGGCTGCCCCCTGCCCTGCCTCCTGCTTTGTTCCCATCTCCGCTTTGACACCCCCCCACCCTGCAGGTCTCAACTCTTTGAGCCAGCAGTTCCTCTACTTCCCCAAGGGGCTGCGGCAGCTAGGGCTGTGCAGGACTGGAGTCACCCCAAAAGGTATTGAGGGGCTGAGGGTGGTGGTAGAGGGAAGGGAAGCAGGAAGGGGCAGGGGTTGGGGGAGGGGGTGCTTTGGGGACACAGTGGGTGAGGGAGGAATTCTTAGGCTGGGGGGGGGGTCAGTGAGATGGGGCACGGGGTCCCAGGCCCAAATTCACTGCCCCTCCTTTTAGGTCTGGCTGGGCTCTGTCAGGCTCTGGGAGCCAACCCAGCCTTCAGCAGCTCCCTGCAACACCTGGACCTGAGCAAGAACCCCGGTCTGCTGGGCAGTGAGGAGGCCAATGTGAGTGACAGCAGTGGGTGCTGTGGGGCAGGGAGCAGGATCTGGGATTGAGTGGAGGGTGCCATGGCGCAGGCTGGGCAGGGAGTGGGGCAGAAAGCTGCAGCTGGGAGCAGGGCTGTGGCATGGGGCAGAGGTGGGGGGCTGGACAGGGCTTCAAACTGCTGAGAGTGTGGAAGGCTGAGGAGGGGATGCCATGGAGTAGGAAGTGGGGTGGGAAGCCTGCAAGGGCGCCATTGGATGGTTAGAGGGGTGTGGGCTGGACAGGAGGTGCTGTGGGGAACAGAGTAGGCTGGGAGACCTGCAGGGGTGCCATGGAGGCTCTGTGGGGTGCAACCAGCCACTTCCCCAAACCCATCTGCCCATCTCCCCCTGCAGGGTTTTTATTCCTTCCTGGCCCAGCCCAATGCGCTCGTGCGCCTTGACTTATCTGGTACAGACTGCGCCGTCGATGTGGTAAGGGGTGGCCCACTGGGGGCTCTGTGAGGAGCGGGGTGGGGAGCCTTTCGGTCTGCTGTGGGGAGTCAGGGGTCTGATTCCTTCCTCTCTCTGCCCCCCACCCCAGATATTTGGGGCGCTGTTGCATGGGTGTTGCTCTCGCCTTAGCTACCTCAACCTCTCACGGAACACGTTCTCACACAGGTAAATATTGGGGTTCCTTTCCCCAGTTTCCCAGCTGCAGAGCCCCCATTAGGCAAATTCCTTCCCTGCCCCAATTTTCCACTGGGGGATACTTCCTGCATCCCAATATCCCAGTGAGGGAAAATTACTGTTGGAGACACCCTTCCTCTGTCTCCTGCACCCCAATTTCCTACCCAGTTAGGTTGATCCCCCTGAGCCATACTTTTGCAGTCAGGGGGAGTCCCAGTTAGATTGAATCCCTCCTCCCTGCCCCCATTCCCTTTTCTCAGGGAGCAGGGCCTATGGGGCACACCCCCCAATTTGGGGGATCCCAGGCTGTCTGTGTCTCTAGGAAACCCAAGGACTCTCAGCTGCCCTTCAAGCAGTTCTTCTGCAGCACGTACGCCCTGAGCTACGTCAGCCTGGCAGGTGTGAAAATGCCCCTGGATGCCTTGAGGTGAGTGAGAGAGAGAGAGAGAGAGAGAGAGAGAGAGAGAGACAGAAAGTGTGCTGCCCCTTGTTGGAGGAGACGGATCCTGCCCTGGAATGTGTGCGTCTGTGTGTGGGTCTCTGTTGCCCGCTGCTGGTGGGGATTGGCCCAGCTCCATGTGTGTTGGAGGGCAGAGCTAGTGGGGGGTGGAAGGTGGGGCAAACAGGAGACCCTGCCCCCATTAACCCCACCTTCCCCAGGTCTCTGTTCGAGGGTCTTTCGGCCAACACCCACCTGAGTGATGTGCACCTGGACTTGAGTGGCTGTGAGGTGAGTGATGGAGGGGTCGGAATGGGCCATGTGTTGGGAGGTTGAGGGGTGGGGGCATTATGTTTGGTGGGAAATGGGAGGGGACCATCTGTCTATGCTTTCTTTGCATGCGTCTTTCATTCCCTCATTCTTTCCCTTTGTGTCTCAATTTCTCATTCCCTCATTCTTTCCTTCTTTTTCTCATTCCCTCTGTTTTGTGCTCAATTTCTCATTTCCTTGTTCATT
This sequence comes from Podocnemis expansa, assembly GCA_007922195.1. Lineage (NCBI taxonomy): Eukaryota > Metazoa > Chordata > Testudines > Podocnemididae > Podocnemis > Podocnemis expansa. The sequence continues at coordinate 1,675,341 of ML682134.1, forward strand.
CCCACCCCATCTTGATTTCTCATTGTGTTGTTCTTTCCTTCTCCATCACCTCTTCTTATTCCTTCATTCTCTCCCCTCCCCAGTTCATTTTCTTTTCCCTCTTTCTTTCCCATCTCATTCTTTCTCATTCTTTCCACCAGCATCTCATTCTCTTGTTCTTTCTTGTCCCCTCATTCTTTCCTACCCAGCATTGTTTCCTTGTTCTTTCAGTCATTCCTTCTTTCTCTCCATCTCACTCTTCCTGTCCTCCACTTTCTCTTTCACTCATTCCTTCTCCCCCAGCTGCGGTCATCAGGGGCTCAGATCCTGCTGGAGCAGCTCCCAGCAGTTGACGCCTTGGGGAGTCTCGACATCTCTGATAATGGTAAGTCTGTCCATCTGCCCATGCGTCTGTGCCTTTCCGCCCCTGGGGGCAGGAGTATCTCAGCTACCTCTGATTCTTGTCTTCTCCTCCTGCTCACTCCAGGTTTTGACTCTGATTTGCTGACACTCATCCCTGCTCTGGGCAAGAACAAATCCCTCAAACACCTCTGGCTGGGCAAGAACTTTGGCGTTAAGTCCCGGTGGGTGGAAACTCCTATCACCCACCTCCTGCCCTCCATCTCATTCCCTCTCCAACTAGGGGAGAGATTTGTCCCTGAAAGCCTCGTCAAAACCTACTTTCTTCCAAGGTCATCTTCTCTAGTGGGGTGGTTCTGCTCCATGGGACCCATTTTGGACCCATTGCATGGGTGCTGGTGTTCCATGGGACCCATTCTAGGCTGACTGGATGGGCAGTGGCTCCATGAAACCATCTGAGGCCAATTTGATCATCACTGGACCCAGTCTACTCATTTGATGCACCTTGGACTCTGTGAGAACCAATTCTAGACAATGGATAGGTTCCAGGCTCCATGAGAACCCTTCCAAATGAATTGGATGTATGTTAAGCTCCTTGAGAATCATTCTGGACCTTACTGGCTGGTCATCGGACCCCATATACTCACTGAATGCATGTTGGGCTCCATGAGAACCATTATAGACCCATTGAGTGGCCCTTGTCCTCCGTGGGAACAATTCCAGACCCATTAATGCTCCAAACTTCTAGAAAGAAGTGGAAATTAGTAGACATAGGGAAAGTAATCTAGACCCTCCCCAGCTGGGTGACCTAGAATGCTGGCCAAGAGATTTTGCAGCTCTGTTTTGGTTGATGCTCTGAAGTACAGCAACATAGAATCCATCAAGCCTAGAGCATGGAAGGAAGTGACAGAGCCCATATGACTTAGAGCACAAGCCAAGCGACATTGCAACTTTGCTGAGGTGGACCGCAGTGGAATCCAGAAATCCAGAACCTGCTCAATTTAGAGCGTGATGGGAAAGGTTCTAGAATAAGTGTCATAGAACAATTAGCATCTTCCTGTTTAATTGAGAGCCAAGTCAGTGGGTGGGCTAAAGAATTTAGCTGCAGGCTCCCATGCCTTTCCTCACCCCTTTCCCTCTGCCCTTGAGTGCTTATGCCCTGCCTCTCTGCTGTCTGTTCCCAGGACACTGGAGGAGATACTTCACAAGATTGTACAGATGATTCAGGAGGAAGATTGTGTGAGTTTGTCCCTCTTGAAAAGTGACATTTGCATTAGGGGAGGGAGAGGCTGCAGATTGGGATGATGGGGAGCCAGCAGAGTTGTGGGGATGGGGAAGATGTGACACCCAAGGGCTGAGAGAACAGGAGACTGTGATAAGGGGCACTGTGATAGAGCTGTGAGGGGTGGGGAGTTCCAGAACTGACTTCCCACCCTGCCCTCTCCCCAGTCCCTTCAGTCTCTCTCAGTAGCTGATTCACGACTGAAATCCCGGACTAGCATCCTCATCAATGCCCTGGGCAGCAACACCTGCTTGAGCAAGGTGGACCTGAGTGGGAACGGCATGGAAGATCTTGGAGCCAAGATGCTATCCAAAGCCTTGCAGATCAACAGCACGCTGCGGTGGGGGCTCCAGAAATGAAGGGGGACCATGGGTTGCAGCAGGAGATCCCATCTAAGGGACTGGGTTTCATTGGCAGGAGAGTGGGAGGGATTGGGGCTGAGGTAAGGATACCAGTAGAGGGTTTGGAGCATGTGGGATCCTGCCAAGGAAAGTAGGGGGTGATTGGGAGTTGGGAGAAGAAAGAACTAAGGGGAAGAATCCCATGGGCCTAGGAAGCAGGCAAGGGGATTACGAAGGGGGCCCTCTTGGAAGGAGGAGGGAAGCAGAGTGCCATTACTGGGGACAGAAGAAGAGAGGGTCCTTAGAAGAGAGGGTCCTTATTGGGGAATGTAAGTAAAAGGGATCCCTGTTGGGGAATGTAGGGAAGAGGGTTCCACTGGAGAGGAGGAGAGCAGAAGGCTTATATTAGCCAAAGCAGGAGAAAGTGGGGGGCAAGAGGGACCTCTGTGTTGCCTAAGCCAGCCTGGGTCTCCCCTTCATAGGAGCATCACCTGGGACCGGAACAACACGACGGCACTCGGCTTCCATGATATCGCTCGAGCACTAGAGAAGTGAGTCTGGAGGGGACTTGCTGATTGAGCATCAGTCCCTGACATCTCAGGGGTCCCCTCACCATCCTGCACATCACCCTCAGTCTGCATGCTTACTGTTATTGTGGCCAACAGGTGCTGTTTCTCTGGTTTTTAATGCCTGTTTGCCACTTAACTAACTGTAATTCATTTTTCCTAAAGATGTGTGTGGACCAGCAGAGTTGTTTGGATGGCTTCTGAGTTGAGTTGTGGATTGATGCTGGTTGGTTGTGTGAGTTGAGCCAGTTAGGTTGTTGAGTAAGTAGCTGGGTTGCTGGAGTGATTTGCCTTTATTGGGCTGGTCAGTGTTGTTGGTGGGTGGGCAATTCACTGACTGGAGCTGGTTTAAATTAGCTGAGATTATTGGTTCAACAGAACTGAGTTAGGTTGAGTTAGATTGGATTATTACTTTCATAGAGATGGATTAGGTTGGACTGAATCAGACTGAGTTATTGGTTAAGAAGAGTTGGGTAGTCCTTGGTTGGGTAGTGTTGAATTGGATTTGGGTGGTTGAGTTGGATTCTTTGTTGGTAGGATTGTATTGGATTTTTCCTTGGATTAGGTTGGCTGAGGTGGATCGAGTACTTGGTTTGGCACATTTGGGCTGCATTGAGCTGAATTGAGTTCTGGGTGGTACAGAGTTCGATTGAGTTGGGAAGAACTGGGTTATACTGAGTTGGATTAGGTTGGTGGTTGGCTGGATGATTGGATTCGGTTAGTGATGGAATGGTATGAGTTAGGTTTGATTATTGATGATGTAATTGTAGTGGTTGGTTAGTTGAGTTCAGTTGATAGAGCTGGGTTATGAGAAGGGTCATGGGATGGTTGGTTGAGTTTGATTGATTGGGTTGGGTTGGGTTATTGGAAGGGTCATAGGCTGTTTGGGTTGAGTTGTTGGGGTGGCTGGATGATAAGAGGAAAGTAGACAATGGCCAGGAGAGTAGTCAATACCAATGGAACAAGCAAGGAGTCCTGTGGCATTTAAAGACTAACAAATTTATTTATTGCATGAGCTTTTGTGGGAGAAAATCCCACTTTGTCAGATGCTTTGAAGATGGGGGAATTTACAGAATGGGAGCAAAATAAATGCAGGGAAGTGTAAGTTGTGGGATCAGGTCATACTGTAACAGCAAATCAAAGCACTTGTTAAGATTCAAACACTGGTAAACAGGACATAGAGGAAGGTAAGGTCAAATCACCTGTTGTAATGGGAAAAGAATTCATAGTCATGATTTAATCCTGCTTTCACACAATTGAATCTGCATATCAGTTCCAGTTCTGCTGTTTCCCTTTGAAGTCTTGATGTGTTGGCGATCTGTTTGAGCACAGCTATTAACAAACAATCAACAGAGTGATTAGGAAGATAGAAGTGCTCAGGTACTGGTTTTTGGAACTTGAGACCAATGGACAAGAAGTTGATTGAGGGGTGACTGGAGTAGAAACAGGAGGGGATAATGGGGAGACAGGGTGTGTGATAACAGTTGGAGGGGGGCTGGGTAACTGAGAGAGTGTGAGACTGTAGTTCTTATGGATATGAGGGATCAGTCCCTGGTGTGGGGGGCTTTTTCCAACACTCCGTCCCATTTAACATCACCCCTCCCCACAGCAACTACACCCTGAAGTACATGTCTTTCCCCATGAGTGACATCACAGCTGCTTACCGCAGTGCCCCAGAGAGGATGGATGACGTGTGGCAGAAGGTGAGTAGAGCGTGGAGCCCCCTGGCACTCAGTTAAGGGGAGTAGGGGGATTCCCAGGGGTCTTTCATTTGCTTCTCTCCCTTACCCCTCTCATCCTCAGATCCAGTGGTGCCTACTTCGAAATGGTCATTCCCAGAAATTCTCCCAGGAGCAGGCCTTCCGTCTCCAGCAAGGCATTGGAACCAGCAGCGCAGAGCAAGTAAACGTTCCCATCTCCCCATACTGCTCCCCATGAGCAGGGTGGCAGGGAATGGGGTGCGGGGCCTTTCCCTTCTAGGGAGTGCCAGGTCCCATCCAGTCCCAGAGCGAGGCTAACAGTCCCTTTCCCTAGCAGATGATCCGACGGCTGTGCCTCCGGGTCCAGGAGGAGGTGAGGGTACTACATGGCTGCCACTCCGATACCATACAGCAGGAGGTGCTGTATGCGCGGGAACTTTTGAAGGAAGCCAAGAACTCCCGGGCGGTGAGAGAGATCCCCTCCATCCCAGCCCTGCTCCTCCCTCCCATTCTCCTCTGTGTGCACCTGCCTTTCCTCTCTGTGGCTCCTTCCCCTCCCCAGATGTTTCCCACATCTGTAAACAGGAGCCCTGGCTGGACATTGGCTCCTGTGTCTGGCACCACATCCTGGACATCCAACTTTGGTTTCTTTGGTCCACGCCATAGGCTTCCAGATATCCTGTGAGTTGCCCTGATGGCCAGCAACGCAACTTTGCATCACACCATATCCCTGGGGCAGGATGTGGCCTCTGCAGCTGGTGACACATCTGGATCTCCCCCTTCCCAGATGTGGCCACAGCTGGATCCTCTGTCCTTGGTGGGGTACTGTCTCCCATGCCATTGCCACACTGTGCACAGCCAGGTCATCCATCCCTGGTCCAGGGACAAGCTCCCCAAATGTTGCCACCCTGGCTACTGTCTCCCCTTCCCCCCACTCATATGAGTTCACTCCGTTCCTTTCTGTCTGACCCCCAGCTGTTCCCCAGCCTGTATGAGCTAGGGCACATCCTGGCGAGTGATGGGCCGGTCCGGCAGCGCCTGGAGTCTGTGGCCAATGAGGTCTCCAAAGCGGTGGACAAGGAACTGCAGGTGAGGAACGGAGGACCCTTGGTTTCCTTTGGGGAGTGGTTGGTGTGCTCAGTCTGAGGGGACCCCAGGTCTCACTAGCAGGGGGCCTTGTCTGGGAGACCTTGGATCTGCCAGTGTCACTGAGGGAGCTAAGGGGGGGGGGGAGTTTCAGGGTTACTCGGTGTTTTGGAGGACACCTCTCTGACCTGGGCTGTCCCCCCTCCCCAGGTGATACTGGAGTCCATGGTGACGCTGACCCAGGAGCTCTGTCCCCGGGCGGTACAGGCGGCCGAAGGGCGCAACAAGCGACTGGGGGCTGTGTCGGAGCGCGTGACCGTACCCCGCAACTTCATCCGGGGGGCACTGCTGGAGCAGGCGGGGCAGGACATCCAGAACAAGCTCAAGTGAGATGGGGAGGGGGGTCGTATTGAGGGACTATGTGGGGAGCCTGAAGGGGGTTGGGGGGTGTTAGGGTGATCAGAGTGTGGCAGGGCAGGGGCTGGGACTGCCGCACAGCCTCTGACCCGCAAACCCAATCTCCATCTGTCCCCAGCGAGGTGAAGCTGTCAGTGGTGACGTTTCTCACCAACTCAGTTGTGGAGGAGCTGCTGGAGGAGCTGTACAGCACCCACAAGAGCCTGGTGAGATCCCCCCACGTGGCACACTGTGCCCCACACTGACCTCTGGTCCCCCAGTGCCCTACAGTGATCACCATCTGGTCCCCCGGTGCCCCACGCTGACTCCCAGGCCCCAGTGACCAAACCATCCACCTCCACATGGCCCCCTGACATCCCACATTGACGCACAGCGCCCTAGTGCCTCACACTGACCTCCCCAATTCCACCAGTGCCCCATAGTGACCCCCACATGCCCCCCTGCACCCCACACTGACCCCCAGTCCACCAGTGCCCCACACTGACCCACATCCTCATACTTCATGCCCATCCTAACTCCCATGCTGACTTCCACACTGACCCCCTGGCCTCCCTGTTCCCCATGCTGACCCCCAGCTCCCCACAGTGATCCCAGTACCTCACACTGACCCCAATCCACCCATCATTGCCAGCCGCTCATCACCACACATTGAGCACTGGCTCTCTGGTGTTCCGCACTGAACCCCACACTGGTGTGGGCAACCATCACACCACTCTGACCCACCTCCCCCCAAACTGACCCAGTCCCTCATGCTGATCCACAGCTGCATAACTACATACATTAGCCTCCAGCCCTCTTTACTGGCTCTCCTTGTTATCTCCAGCCACCCACTGGCCCTTGTCCACATGTCCCACACCACCTGTTCCCCCAGCAGGACTATGCCACTCACAGAGACCCCCCCAGTGTCCTCCAGCACCCCAAGGTTCCCTTCCCCCACATTGCTCCCTCCTAAGCATTGCACCTAGACCACCATCTCCACAACCTAACATGTCCCCTGGATGCCCACTGTCCCCAAGGGAACAAGCTGTACCCACCCAATGATTTACCTCAACCCCCCATGCCTTGCTTCCTGAACCCCCTCAGTCCCCTCTGACCCCTAATAATCTGTCTCTTCTCCCCCCACTCCAGACCCAGCACATTGCCCACCTCCAGCAGCTTTCTCAGGGGCAGGAAGGTTCCATTCTGGACCAGCCACCCCGGAACCAGCTGAGGGATCATGAGGAGACCACGGATGATGAGCTGGGAACCAGCATCGTAAGCACTGGAGCAGGGACTCAGCCGTACTGGTCCCTCTCCTGACCCCCAGCCCAGGCAGGGAGGGGACCCCCTACCCCCAGCTCTGGAGTCACCCTCCGCTCCCTTCCCCCCTCTGCAGGACACCATTGCCATCAAGCGACAGAAACACAGCAGGAAAATCCGACCTGTCTCAGCATTCATGGGTAAGTGATGGGCACACATCAGATCCTCCTCTTCCTCTGGCCACCCCTTATCCACCACTTTATCCACATATCTTTCCATCCATCCATCCATCCCTTATCCACCACTTCATCCATCCATCCATCCCTTATCCAAAATTTCACCCATCCATCTGTCCATTCCTCTGTCCAGCCATCCATCTGTCATTCCTCCTCTTCCCCCCCGACCTGCCATCTATCCGTCTCTCTCTCTCTGCTTCCCATATAGGTGGGGCTGACCCAGACATTGATGCCACCCCTGCCTTGGGCACTGACTCTCCATCCGGCTGGCTCTCCTCTTCAGCCAGCAGCCAGCACTCACATTCCCGCAGCCCCTCCTTTGAGGGATTGTCTGAGCTGCCCACGGAAGGTTCCCGACTGGAGCATCAAACCCGCAGTCGCCCTCGCCCCCCCCGTCAGAACGTGAGTCCCGCTGACGCCATCCGCCACCTTCTTTGTTCATTCCTTCCATTTCTCCTTCTGTTCCCGCTTCCTCCTTCATTCTTGTATGCCTTTTCTCCTCTCTGCCCCTTTTTTCTTCCTTTGTTTTCTTCTTCCTTCATTCCCCTGCTCATTCTTTCCTTCCTTTTCTTCTTTCCTTTCATTGGCTTATCTTCTCCTTCCTTCATTTTCTTGTTTGTCTCTCATACTTTTGTTTTCTACTTCATTTTTCATTTGCCTATTCACTTATTCTATCAATATTATGTTCTGTCATTTGGGGCCATAACCAGGGCGGGGCAACTGGGGTTTTGCCCCAGGCACCATAGCTAGCAGCTCCATTTTGGACCACTCAGTTGAGGGGCACATGTTCCATGCTGCTTGCTATGGCGTACCTTGGGCACCAAAATACCTAGTATTGGCACTGTTGTCTTTTGTTCATTGGTTTCCTCATTCCTTTGTTCCTTCTCCCATTCTTTCAATCATTGATTTCCTCATTAATTTGTTCCTTCTCCCATACATTCATTCATTGATTTTATCATTCATTTTTCCCTCTCCCATTCTTTGACTCATTTATTTCTTCATTCATTTGCTCCTTCTCTCATTCCTTTGTTTGTTCATCTTAACCCCTTGTTCTCATACTTGTTTCTTTCTTCAGTCTTTCATTCATCCTCTCTTTTGTTCACTTCTTTTCCTTCTTTCTCTCTCTATCTTTCCTCAGTTGTGTCTTTTTCGACTGGCCCTTGCCTCAACCCCAGAGCCTGATGGGTAATGAGCTGAAGCAGACCCATGCAGGTGGAAATTATCCCTCTCTAAACAGGAAGTCCTGGTTGCCAGGAGGTGGGACTTCCTGTTTCCAAAGGAAAGGGGGAAGAGCCATATTTAAAGTGGGAGGAGGTAAATGTGATGTCTGAATATTCGAAACAGCAAGTCCAAGTCATGGGAGGTGGGACTTCCCACTTTGCTGATGGTTTGGGGAAAGGAGGAGGAGCCCAGTCTTAAAATGACAGCTGCTGATTCCTTGCTTCTTACACCTCTTCTGGGCAGACTCGGATGCCGGGGTCCATTGATCCTAAATGGCAGGAGAACGGGACGGTGCCACGACTGGATGAGGGGCTGGAGGAATTTTTTAACAGGCGTGTCCTCCCAGATAATGGCAGGTGGGACTGTATACCCTAGGGGTGGGGAGGTAGGGTGGGGAGCACCCCAGTCTGCCTCTCTGAACAGCTCAACTTCTCTCCTCTGCCCGCCCAGCTATCCACGGACCCCCAAAGGGTGTGGAGTGAGACCAGGGCCCTCAGATGCACTTCCTCCTGTGCAGAAGAAGAGGCGAAAGGCACTTTTCCATTTCCGGAGGCATCGGAGTCTCAAGGGGGAGCGGGAAGCTGAAGATACCCTGTGGGCCCCCCCCCACAGCTCCCCCAGCACTCCCCAGGGGACAGGAGATGACTCCAAGGTGCTGCTGCAGAGTTCAGCCAGCCTGGATGAAGGGGAGGGGCGGGAACCTCGAGTAATGGGGGTTCCCCTCCCTGGGATGGGAGGCAGCAGTGAAAGTGGGGTGAAGGGGCTGCCCCCCAGGGGGAAGCAGGTAAGGAGGCATGGGGCTGCAGGGAGGGAGCCATAGGGACCAGCAGGGGTGGCTGTCTTGAATCCCTTGTTTTTGTAGGGTCCTGCCTCTGATCGTGTGCCCCAACCAGGGAAGGCAGAGCCAGAGTCTTCAGAGGCAGAGCTACTGCAGCCGTCCAGAGTCCAGGGCATTGCCCTGCCCGGAATGGGGAAGAGCAAGGTGTGGAACCTGGATGGGAAGAAAGAGGTATGTGGGGTATGAGGAAAGAGGCATCCCTGCCTGAGATCAGTCTCTGCCCTCTTAATTCTTGAAGATAGAGGCCACGCCCTCTTATATGCCCAGGGAGGAAGGGGCTACCTGGGGGTGTGGCCTGAGGAAGGGCGCCCCACCCACACAGGAAGTAATGTCAGGTGGTTCTCTGTGGGGTGTAGCTGAAGGATGGAAGCCACTGACCACTTAACCCTTAATAGCCTGGTCCTAACTCTCCTTCTCCCTGTCTCTGGTTTCAGGGGGCAGAGCTGCTTAGGTTGGGCAGCCTACGGGATCGAGAACGGAGGAGGTCCTCGGACGACTCAGGTAGTGGGGGCACATACCAAATTCTTCCCCTCCCCCTCACCTAATTCCCCCCCAACCTGATGCCCCACCGCTCTCTCCCACACAGAGAAAGGTGGCTGGAAACCCCAGCCTCCACCTCAGAGTGCCAAGCCGGCTTTTGCCACTATTCGAAGGGCCGAGGCTACATGGGATATCGGTAAGGGCTGCAAGCTTCCCTGGACCAGTGTCCCCAGTAGTGCAAACTTCCCCAGACCAGTGCCCCCAGTGCTGTGAGCTTCCCTGCAGCAATGCCTCCCTTGCTCATGTAGTTTCTCTCACTTCCTTCCACACCCACCAGCCGAGGAGAGCTCCCAGCTGGACCGTGACTGGCCGGACATCCCCCGAAGGAGCCCCAGAGTGGAGGAGGGGGAGGAGATGCCCTCAAACCCCAGCTTGGAGAGGAACCCACCAGTGGCACCAGGAAAGGTGATGGGGGGCTGCAGTGGTGAGAGGACTTACTCAGCAGGGGGCTGAAGATGGGAGACACTGAGAACAGCTAAGAGTTGAGAGTTCTCCACAGCAGTGCCCCCTAAAGTACAGTTTGGGGTGCTCTGTGATGTTACCAGGGTGTTAACTACTCTGATTATCTCTCCCCCCAATTCTCTAGCAGGCCAAGGAGCTGCCTGCTGCCCCCAGGCCTCCCAAGCCCACAGCCATGCCCAGGGGTCGAAAGCCCCAAACTCAGCCAGAGAGGAGCCAGAGCAGCGAAGAGGGAATATGTGGGGCTGGCTCCATAGAGGCATGGATCTCTCTGCCTATTGTCCGCCCCCGAGTGGATCACTTGGAAACAGAAGGTATCATAATCAGGAATGGAGTATGGGGGCTTTCCCCTCTAGGGGTGCCAGCCCTGATCTGGCCCTGCGGCGGGGACTGGATGGTTCAGAGGGGCAGGGGTGGGGTCTTTCCCCTTTAGGGGGTTGCAGCCCCGGTCCAGCCCCAGGGCAGGGGCTTGCTGGCCTGGGGCCATTGGGTAGGAGATGGGACCTGGGGCCTTTCATCCCTCTCTCATTGCAGAGGGCACCGAAGGGGGGTGGAAGGCAGCACCCATGAAGCCCCAGCGCACACGTCGGGCACAGTCCTGTGACAAGCTGGAATCTGACCGGGGTCGAGATCCCAGAGCAGCAGGTGAGACCCTGAGCCTGAGAGGGAGTGCAGGAGGCTGTGAGCTTCCACTTAGCGTTGCCCCCAGCTCTCTCAGGATCTAATCCATTCCCATTTCCTTAACAGGTGCTGCTGATGCCCCCCCGCCTGACCCCCCTCCAACCCCAGAGCAGCATCAGTCAGCTCGGAAACCCCGACTCCCCATCTCCCGGCCTTTCCTCACCAGGGACTGGGCAGTGGGTGAGTAGAGTGCCCCCACTGGGCCACAGAGATTAACACCCCTCTTCTCTTCCCCTCCCCCCTGACACCTTCTCTGTCTCTCCTTAGGAACCCAGGAGTCCGGGGCAGACTGATGGAACTGACAGCTGAAAAATAAAAACCATGCACCCCTGCCAAGGGAAGATGGAGTGGGGGGGAATTGCTCCCTAGGAGGAAGCAGGGGGAGTTTGAAGGCGGCTCACCCCCAAATCTGCCCTAGTTGCCCCCGCCCCCCTTTTCTGCCCCTCAGGGGTCATCGTCTGTTTGCGGCTTGTACAGAGAGAATAAATGTATCTGCGGTCACAGTGGGCCCGACCATGGATCCTTTGTTCTTTAGTGCGACTGAGGTGGTACTGGAGAAGGTACCATCCTCCCCAGTCAGACCTGCACCATGGGCTTCTCTGGGGCAAACATTGGATTGTAGTTCCCAGACCTAGCCAGCAGGGAGCAGCTGGGACTGGCACGGGGACCCACACTTACAGTTGTGTTGTGTACCACACCAAAACACTTGACACAGTTGTGTGGGAGAGAAGGTGGGACATAAAATTTGCGGTTGAAGGTCCTTTTGGGGGTGGGAGGAGTTGGTGTGTATTGTGGGAATTGTTGTGGATCCCTTTGGAGTTGTGTCGTGTCTGCCAACGTGTGTTGTTTTACGGGTGCTGGTTCCTTACCAGGTTCTTTACCTTTGCTGTGTGGTGTGATCCTGCCTGGTTGTGTGTCACAATGGTATGACACAGGTTGTGTACTTGGGTGTGATGCTATGCTATGGGTGTCTGTGGGTCATTTGCTCAAAATGGTGTGTTCCAATTGGGCCACCACATCCTGGCTATTGTGTATCTATGGTTTATGGTGGCAGAGGCGCCTAGCACTTGTCTCCCCATATTGTCCTCCTGCTCTGTGTGTGTGTGTGTGTGTGTGTGTGTGTGTGCATGCGCACATGCATGCTTGCAGCACAGTCCTTACTGTGGATCACATCCTGGTGTTGCGCCTCCCTGTTGTGTGATACATCGATCCTACCCATGTATTGTGCTTGTGGATCCTTTGTTCTTTGGCACAGCTGAGGTGGTACTGGGGGAGGCACCATCCTGCCCAGTCAGACCCCACACCATGGGTATCTCTATGGGGCAAACACTGGATTGTTGTCTCCAGACCTAGCCAGCAGGGGGCAGCTGGGACTGGCAGCTGGGGGCAGCGGGGACACCCCCATCCATCCATCCATCCATCCGTCTGTCTACCCACTGACACCCTATCTATCCATCCATCCACTGGCACCCTATCTGTCTGTCTATCTATCTATCTATGCCCTCTTCTTGCTGTGAGCATTGCATCCCTGTGCTGTGTGATGTGACAGTTGCATAGCATGCAGTGTGTTTCCTTGCTGTGTGTTTTTCCATTGCTTGCTTGCTGAAAGAGTTATGGCCGTATTGTGATGTGTTGTATCATGTGCACGTGTGTGCTGTGTTGTGTGTGCGTGCTACACATATGTTGTGCGTTCTGTTTTGTGTGTGTGCATGGTGCATGTACTGGTTGTGTTGTGTGTGCGTGGTGCACGTACACAGTGTGTTTCTGGTGGTTCGTGGCTCATGCTGTGTGTGTCTGCAGCAGCACCCTGGGGTATATGTCATCTGCTGGCATTGTGTCCCTGGTGTGTTGTGTCCCCCCATGTGAGCCTTGTGTTGTGTGTAAAGGACAGGTTTGTGGTGCCACCTTGCTGAGGCCCCTTACTGTGTTGCGAGTCCTGAGTGTGTTGTGTATCTAACACACGCACACACTGCGGTGTCCACTGTGGTCCCTGCTGCCTGGGAGGGGGGTAGGGCCAAGCTGACAAGCCCCGCCCCCTGCCTGGCTACAGCTGGAGCGGAGCAAGGGAGCGGAGCAGAGGCTGGAGAAGGAGGGAGCGAGACAGCCGGGAAGAGGAGGGGGTAACGGGCGGGAAGCGGCAGAGTGCAGCACGGTCAGCGAAGGTGGAATCGCTCGATCCAGGGGAAGAGGGACCGGGCCTGGCCAGGCCAGCGTCACTCTCAGCGCCCCCCGCCCAGGTAAATGCCCTTGGCTCAGACCCCCCCACCCCCACCCCATCCCCACTGTCCTTGTGTGAGAGTGAGTGGGTGTTTGTGTGTCCCTGGGTGTATGCAAGTCTGTCCCTGCACCAGGCAGTGTCTGGCCATCCAGCGATACTGGGTGTGTGTGTCTCTGCTCTGGGTGTTGTCTGCCTGGTGGCCATCCATCCTTACAGCGTGTGTGTGTACCTGGGAGTGGGGGGTTCCTGCCCTGGGTATTGTAGATCCCACAGCACAAGAACACCCCTGGATCAGGAACAATTCCTGCTGCAAGCCCATGACTGGGAATGGAGGAGGAAACGCAGGCTTGCGGGACATGGCCTGGGCAGCACTGGGTGCGAGTTGTGTGTCCTGATTGTGTATCACTCTTGCACCAGTGTATGCCATATCAAAGCTGTGTGTCCTGGTTGTGTAGCAGCGTCATGTCGTGTGTCAGTGGTGCACCATGGATCCCGGCTATGGCTCAGCCTTTCCGTCTGCATGTTGTGCATCAGCATTGTGTGTCCCTGCATGTTGTGTTACCTGGGGTCATTGTGTTACTTCTGCCATAGGCCCCCACACCCAGATTTACACACCTGCCCCTCCCAATCCCATGGCCCAAAAATAACCAAAGTGCCTGTTGTGCCTCTTATGCTCCCAGCCCCAAATCTTTCACCCAGTTGTGTTAATTTTTAAGACAACTTGTGTGTGCACTGGGGGGTGGATTTTTGGAGGGCATCTTTGGGCTTTAGGGGCCAGACAGAACCAGGCTGGGTGATCTGAACCCCAAATTGTTGCTTATTGCACTGAGGTTGATTGCATTGAGGTGAATTCACACACACACACACAC
>ML682134.1:1689382-1755460 GCA_007922195.1 Podocnemis expansa
CTCTCTCTCTCTCTCTCTTTCTCATGAGGCAGCAACACAACATTGTGTAACTGGGTGAGGAAAGGTCTTTGGCTGTGTTGGGGTGATTTCACACACTCCTAGTGCCCCTCATTGCCAATTCACAGTCCCCACTCACCCTGCCCTGCTCCACCCGGCTCAGCTGGTGCCCCTCAATTCCAGCCTGCCGCCTCTGGGCTCCCCCACCCCCCATAACCAGGGACTGCATGAGCTGACCTGAGTTATGTCCCAATCCTGAGCCAAGGAGCTGCAGGGCCATAAATCACTGGCCCAGATAATGCTGAGGGGGCAGAAATGTCACCTGGCCTGATTACCACCTGGGCTTTCCCCTGCAGCTGTTCCAGTGGCCCTATCAACCCACAGCCCCCCCCTGCTTATCAGCCCTGCCCCCCCATCCACTGTCACTTACATTTCCCACTTGATTTTAGTCACAGATTTTATTTCCAGAGGATGTCTTTGAGATTCAGCATCTTCCAGGCAACTCGTATGTGGGACAGGTGGGAGCCACTAGCAGTTATTGGTTCATCTGGCCACAACCCCCCACCATCCACCCAGCCACCTGCGCACCCACCCATCCATCCACTGACACCCAATCTATCTATCTATCTACTGACACCCAATCTATCTATCCCACAACGTGGCCTCTCTCTTGCACAGGTGCCTCCATGTCGGAGAATGACAAGTCCCAGCCGGTGGCCCTGGGGGCCTCACGGGTTGAGCTCCGGGTCTCGTGTTGGAACCTCCTGAACCTGGATGGCCTGGCCAACCCAAACCCATGCGTAGTGCTGAAGCAGCTCTGCGATGGGCAGTGGACAGAGGTACAGGGGAGTGAGGAGGGTGGATGACGAAGCTCCTCTCTCCAGCTCCCAATCACCCCCTGCCCTGTGGACATCTCTCCCTGGCTGTCCTGCAGTCCTCCTCTCTCCCAGATTCCCTTCTGTCTGCGGCATCTCCTCCTGAACACTCTCTTCCCCACCTTTAGATGGGGCACACCGAGGTCATGCACAGCAGCCAGAATCCCGTCTTCTCTCACGTCTTCCCGCTGGACTACTTCTTTGAGGAGATGCAGGCGCTGTGCTTCGAAGTCTACAATGCTGATGCCAGTGACACTCAGGAAGTGGGGTTTCAGGAAGATGCCTTTCTCGGGGTAGCTGAGTGCTCCTTGGGCCAGGTGGGGATGTGGTATACACCCCCAATCACCATAACCCTAAACCTAACCCTGAGGTCATGGGTACACTCCCAGATAAACTTAACTGTAGGCCAAGTGGGGATGTGGGTACAGCCGCAGATAACCCTAACCCTGGGCCAGGTGAAGACACATTGCCCCGAACCTTAACCTCATTCATAACCCTCCCCCCCACCCCCCCCACCAGCCAACTTCACCATAACCCTGACCAGGCACTCCTTCAATTCTTCTCCTGGATCCTTCTGTTCATTCTTCCTGCTCGCATCACACACAACACAAACCCCTGACTCCTTCTCCCCTGGCAGATCGTGTCCCAGACCCAAGTCATCAAACCTCTGCTACTCCGAAATGGGAAGGAGGCGGGGAAATCCACCATCACGGTAGGAAGACTATTGGGGTGGGGGTACTGAGGAGTGAGACCCTAACCCCAAGAGAGACTGGGCAGGGGAGAAGACAGCTAGTGGGGCTGCGGGCTGGAGCTGGGAGCTAGGAACCCTGGGTTCTCTCCCTGGCTCTGGGGAGGGGAGTGGGGTCTAGTAGTTAGAGTTGGGGGGACTGGTAACCAGGACTTCTGAGTTCCAGGTCCAGCTCTGGGAGGGAAGTGGGTGTAGTGGTTAGAGTGGGGTGAGGGCTAGGAGCCAGGACTCCTGGGTTCTCTACCCAGCTGTGGGTGGGAGGAGGGTTTGGAGGGTAGCTAGGAAGAAAGTGGGTGTATGGTTAGAGAAGGGTGGGATAGGTGAGCAGGGGCTGTGTGTCTAACAGGATTCTCCAGGTTCTTCCTGTTTGTCTCTTGGTTCATCTGTGCCCCTCTCCCCACCCCACAGATTGAAGCAGAAGAAGTCACTAGTACCAATGACTTTGTGCAACTTGAGTTCCAAGCTCAGAGGCTGGACAATAAGGTAAGAGGGCAAAGATCCGTCGCCAGAGAACCCAGGAGTCTGGGCTCCCAGAACCTCTTCCCAACTCCAACCACTAAACCCCACCACTCTCTCGGAACTGGGGAGAGAACCCAGGTGTTCTGTGGAGCCAACTCTTTCTCTCCCTGCGTCTAGGATCTCTTCAGTAAGTCAGACCCTTTCCTGGAGATCTACAAGGTGAACAGCAACAACACGGAGCAGCTGGTGATGAGGACAGAGGTGAGGGGTGGGGTCTGAGAGAAGGATAAGCCAGAGGGCTGGCAAGGAGTCTGCTGGAAGAGGTGGGGTTTTGAATGAGTGGAGCAGGCAGTATTGAACCCCTGCATCCTCTGCTCACTACCCCAGGTGGTAAATAACAACCTGAGCCCCAGCTGGGAACCCTTCCGTGTCTCCCTTCACTCGCTGTGCAGCTGTGACCCAGACAAGACCATACGGGTGAGTGCCCAGACTCCTGGGTTCTCTTCCCAAATGAGGGGGGGTCTAGTAGTTAGAGTGTGGGGGGGCACCGAAAGCCAGGATTCCTGGGCTATGGGAAGGGAATGGGGTCTAGTGGATAGAGAGGAGAGGGGACTGGTTCTACCCCAGCGCTGGGAAGGGGTGGTGGTGGTCTCTCATACTCCATTATTTTTCTCCCAGTGTGTTGTGTACGACTATAACACCAGTGGGAAACATGATTACATCGGGGAATTCACCACAACCTTCCGTGAAATGCAGGGGGTTTCCTCAGGGAAAGAGGTAAGGAGGGCAAGTTTGGAAGCCAGGACTTCTGGGTTCTTTCCCTGGCTCTGGCAGGAAATGTGAAGTCTAGTGGTTAGAGCAGGGGAGGGGGGCAACAGGGAGTTCTTTCCATGGCTTTGGGAGTGCAGGAGGGCTAGTGGTTAGAACATGAGGTGCTGGGAGCCAGGACACCTGGGTTGTCTCCCTCGTTCTGGGAAAGGAGTGGGTGCTAGTGGTTAGAGCCAGGCGGTCTGGGAGCCAGGACTCCTGGGTTCTCTCCTAGTTCTGGGAGAGGAGTGCGAGCTAATGGGTTATGGGGGGTGTGTGTGGTGGAAGCTTGGGCTCTGGGGTTCTCTCTGCAGCTCTGACACTGATGAGGAGTGGAAGGCAGAATTTTGACCCATTCTCTCCACCATTGTGCAGGTGGAGTTCCAGTGCATCAACCCAAAGTACCAAGACAAGAAGAAACACTACACCAACTCTGGTATGGTGCTTCTGACCCAATGCAAGGTGAGTGAGGGGGCAAAAGAGGCAGATGACAAAAGGATGGTTCCACAGGCAGTGCTTGGGATGTAGGACTCCTGGATCCCATTCGTGCTTCTGTCAAAGACTCGCTTAGTGAGCTTGCCAATTCTTCCACACCTTAGTGAATAAATAACTGACTGTGTTTCATGCACAAATGTAGCTGAACTTATTATTTTAACTAATTATGCCACATTAATTAACTGTCCGTATGATGAACTGGCTGCTAGTTCTTAACTTTCTCCTATTTAATTTGCATTATTAATGACCACTGAGGACTGGGTGAAAGCCAGTACTCAACAAAGAGTTACCAGTGGTTTGCTGGGCATATCTAGTGGGGATCCGCAGAGGTCAGTCCAGGTCCAGTACTACTCAATATTTTCATTAATGACTTGAATAACAGAGTGGAGAGAAAGCATATAAAATCTGTGGATGCCAGCAAGCTGGGGGGGGGGGGGGGGTAGCAAGCTGGAGAACACCATTAGCATTCAAAAATGACCTTCCCTAATTGAAGAATTGGTCTGAGACCAACGGGCTGAAATTCAATAAAGAAAAGCGCAAAGCACTTCACTTAGGAAGGGAAAAATCATACTGGAGAGTGACCCCATGGGGAATAACTGGGCTAAGGGAGTAGAACAGGATCTTGGATCACAAAGGAAAGATGAGTCAACAATGCAGCGCAGTTACGAGAAAAGCTGATATCCCCAGGTGTATTGGACAGGTAGGTCGTTATCTCATTCTTGGCACTTGCACCAATTCAGGGTGCTGCTGCATATTAGCAAAGATGTGGAAAAACTGGAGAGAGTCAAAAGACAAGCAACTAAGTTTAGACAAATCCAACCACTGGCTAAAGACTAAAATCCTGAGGCGTATTTAGTACAGAGAAAAGACAACTAAAGGAGGAACCTGGGAACAGTTTTTTCCAAGAGTTGTTATAAAGAGGACTGGATCAGTTGTTCTCCATGTCCACTTCAGGTTGGACAAGACATAAATGGCTTAATCTACTGCACAGGAGGTTGAGGTTAGATGTTAGGAAAAATTTTATAACTCTCAGGAGCGTGAAGGTCTGTACCAGGCAGACATCCATAAGAGATCAGTGATTCCCTGTTGTTGGAGGTGTGATCCAGGCCTCCTGGGATAACCTCCTGAATATGCCAAAATCAGGGCAAGCTGCAAAACCAAGGGCCAAACCCCCAAACCACTGATGGGTGGTACTTAAACCAGTCTCCCAGTCAAAACATGCTTCTGATTCCCCACGCTGGTCATCACAAAGCATAACAAAATAGAAACAGCCCCCTTTATTGCACATCAGCTCCTCTGGTCCCCACCTAGCCACTGGGTCTCTTAATGAAATAGGTCCTCCTGACCCTAAAGGCTCAGCCACATCACCCAGAACAATATAGGCGTGGATTGTAGCCAAAATACCATGCTGCCAGCCAGTCCTTTAGTAACTACAACTAAAGGTTTAATATAAAAACAAAAGAAACAAAATATGAGAGATGTTAAAGGGTCAAGGTGAATCACATACATACAAATGATTCAGAGGCCATAGAAAGCAAGTGCTTGAAGAGTTTGGAGTTTCCAGGTTAGTCCAAGTCCTCTGGTAACATCCAGCACCTGGGTGGGTCTCAGTCCTTTGTTCAGTTGCAGAAGAATAATTCCAGGAGAGGCTGTTGGCTGAAAACAAACTGGAGCTGGGGCTGCTGCCTTTTATCGCCTCTGTCCTTCCCCATGCTGTGCAGCATCCTTGCCAAATCAAAGTGAAGTTGAGTTACATGGGCAAGTCCTAGTAGCTCAACAGATTTCTTCCTGGGTCCACTATACATGGGAGCTTCCCTAATGGGCCATTAAGGAGACAATCGTTGCAGGTGCGCATTCTGGGAGTATCCCAGAATCAAATAACTTGGAACACAAATATATGTCTAACTTCTAATACAGGTATGACACCTACACATAAACCACAGAATCATTCCTAGCAGATGACAACCTTTCTATTGGTACCAAATATGGCATATAACATATAGATTATTGCAGATATGAAAGATAATCATAAACAATCCCCCAAATCCAGACAGTGTCACAGGAAGTTTTTAAGACCAGGTTGGACAAGCCCCTGTCATGGACAGTCTAAGTTTCCTTGGTTCTGCTGGGGTTGGTGACCACTCAAAGACCTTCCATATCAATGTTTCTCTGAAGAGTGACAGATTCTCACTAATTGTGACTGCCTTATTATCAATTGTCATTGAGTGGGAGCTGCTCATTCTTAATGGCTCTTCTTTCTTTTGCGGCCTTTCGCCAGCCATCAAGGACCCACTGTTAATGTTATTTAACCCTTCCCTGGGCAGGTAGAGAAGGTTCACACGTTCCTGGATTACATCATGGGCGGGCTGCAGATCTACTTCACGGTAAAGTTGATGGGCTTGGTGGTGGTTGGGGGAGTGTCTACTGTGGTGTGCACCCTACATCTGACCCTTTTGGGGTGCTGCCCCCCCCCCTGCAGGTGGCGATTGACTTTACAGCATCCAATGGGGACCCGCGCAGCGAACATTCCCTTCATTTCATCAACCCCAAGGAACCCAACGAATACCTCAAAGCCCTGTCGGCTGTGGGCGAAATCTGCCAGGACTATGACAGGTATGAGAGGGGAGACACACACTGCCTTCCTGGTCACCTGGGTCCCATCCCAGTCTCTCCATCCCAAAACCAAATGACCCACAATGCAGTGACCCAGAACCATGCACATAACCCACAGAAAGCTAATCCTTGTTTACCACAGTCATTCATATGAGCATCTCTGCTCTCAGAAACAACCCAGTTGTTTGCATCAGATTCTTGCTCCCAAATTACTCACAGTTCTTTGCAGCAGCAAATTACCCATAGTCCTTTGCACAAATCCTGCTTTTGCAAATGAATTGTGATCCTTTGCATCAAATTCCTGCTTGCCAAAGTTACCCACGATCTCCTGTATCCAATTTCTGCTCTTGTATACCACCCATAATCCTTTGCAGCAGCAAATTACCCACAGTCCTTTGGTAGCAAGCTACTCACAGCCCTTTGTAATAGGGTCCTGCTTTCCCAAGCTACCCCTCAGGGGCTAGAAGCTGCTGCGCCCCGTAAGGCTGAGAGACCAGCATTGCTGGCCTGAACACCTGGGTAAATTGGATGTTTTGCAGGTCCCTTCCATTAGCCCCATGTCTCTCTCTCTCTCTCTCTCTCTTTTCCAGTGACAAGAGGTTTCCAGCCTTTGGATTTGGAGCACGGATCCCCCCGAACTATGAGGTAAATTTGGGGAAGTTGAGGGGCAGGGAAAGAGGGATGGGGGCAGTGTTTTCTCTCTCTCCCTCCCTCTGAGCCAACATCTCCTTTGTCCCCAGGTCTCCCATGACTTCGCCATCAACTTTGACCCGGACAATCCAGAGTGTGAACGTAGGAGAATATCTCTTCATTCACTGATGTCATTAACAAGGAATCCTGTGGCACTAAAAGACTAACAAATTTATTTATTGCATGAGCTTTTGTGGTAGAAAATCCCACTTTGTCAGGTGCTTTGGATTGTCTCCCACGAAAGCTCATGCAATAAATAACATTTGTTAGTCTTTAAGTGCCACAGAACTCCTTGTTTGTTTTACTGAACTAGACTAACATGGCAGCCTCTTTGGAACTTGTCGTCATTAATTAACCTAGTGAATGCTCAGCGAACCCTAACTGAGAGCAGCCTAAGAGGACTGAGGTGTCCTGGCTCCCAGCCCACTCTCCTTGCTCTAACCCCTAGACCCGACTCCCCTGCCAGAACTGGAGAGAGAACCCAGGAGTCCTGCTGCCCACTCCCCTTCTTTAGTCATTAGCTCCCCTCCCAGAGCCTGGGAGAGAACTCAGACATCCTAAGTGTCTGTCTCTCCCACAGGGATCTCCGGGGTTATCGAAGCCTACAAACGGTGCCTGCCCCAGATCCAGCTCTATGGTCCCACCAACCTGGCCCCCATCATTAACCGGGTCCTTGCCCCTGCCAGCGAGGAAGAGAGCAGCAAGCAACCCATGGTGAGTGGGGGCAGAGAGGTGGAGTGGCAGTGAGAAGAGTGGGGGGGCTGGAAGGGAAGTAGATTTAGGGGGAGTTGGAGTTCCCCTTTGCCCTGACTCTCCTCCCCTCTTGATAGTGCTGGGGCAGTTGGTGCTGACAGACATGGAGGCAGGGTTGGAGGGCTGGGGAGAGGGGTATGGGAGGAGGAGGTCACCTAGGACTGACCTCTCTCCCTTCCCTGGCCTCCAGCGATACCGGGTGCTGCTGGTGTTGACAGACGGGGCACTGAGTGACATGCCAGCCACACGGGAAGCCATCCTCCGGGCCTCGCGCCTCCCTGTCTCCATCATCATTGTAGGCATAGGGAACGCCGACTTCTCCGACATGCGGGCGCTGGATGAGGACAAGTCCCAGGCATCTGGGGGAGAGCATGCCGT
Organism: Podocnemis expansa; assembly: GCA_007922195.1. Classification (NCBI taxonomy): domain Eukaryota; kingdom Metazoa; phylum Chordata; order Testudines; family Podocnemididae; genus Podocnemis; species Podocnemis expansa. The sequence continues at coordinate 1,697,198 of ML682134.1, forward strand.
CCGTGACATTGTCCAGTTTGTTCCCTTTCGCGAGTTCAAGAAGGTGAGCAGGAGGCTGGGGGGTGTCTAGCTCCAACCCGCTCCACCTCACTCCCTCCTTCTCTCTCCAGGCCCCGCCGGCAGCGCTGGCCAGGTGCGTGCTGGCTGAGGTGCCGAGACAGGTGGTGGAATATTATGGCAGCCGTGGCATCATCCCTGGCCCCCGGACCACCCGGCCCCAATAACAGCTCTGTGCCTGACCCATGGTGCCCTGGGGTAAGTGCAGCCTTTTGCCTCAGGGACAAGGCAGACAGCAGGGATGATGGGGGCACCGGCTCTTTTCCAACAACCTCTTACTCCTTCTTCCTGCCTTTCTTGTTCCCTCCATCCCCTGCCCCACATCTCCCCCCAGGTGCTTCTATCCTTTGCTTCTGCTGATCTCCAGCTCTTTCTCTTGGATCTGCCCCTGCTCACTCTAGGGGCTCTAAGGACTGAAGCAGGGTGAGGGAATCCTGCCCCATGGTGCCTGCTCAGGACGAAGGCTGGAGCTGATCCCACAGGCCCCTGTGTTCACAGGCCTTTGGCTTTGTGCCTATGGTGACTACCCCCAGACTCCACCACCCCAATTCCCTCTTGTGCTGCTGCCCCCCATCCACTGATTTCTTCTTTGATCCTCTGCTAAAACCCTCACACATGGATGTGGACACACCTAAAGCCACCCCCAAACCTGATTTTACATACCACGGTTGACTACAACCCTAGCCCCCTGCCTGGGGTGACCCCCCCCAGTCTCCTCCCAACCCCCTCAATAAATCAGTCCTATGGACCCTGGTTTCTGGCTTGGGAGAGTCATTGCTTCAGGACCTCACTCAGCAGGGTAGAGAGGAGAGAGGGAAGGTGGGGACAGAGGGAGAGCAGCAGCATGTTCAATAGCAAGATGTTCCCATGGCCTTTCTTCTGCCAAGACCCTTGGGCTCCCTCCAGCCCTGGACCCCATGGAGCAACTTCCACAGGATGCCCAGACACAGGGATACCCACCAGCCAGAGCCAGCCACCTGGAGCTGCAGCACCAGAGATAAAGATCTGGGGAACACGGGCAACCAGCCTACCTCCCTGATGCTGGGCCCAGAAAAATCTGGTGATCAGGGACTATCCTGTGAGAGCAGAAGTTGTTTGGCACCAGGGCGACCTCTGATGGAATCTGGGGTCTGGTTGTGGTGCCTACCATTAATAAACTGGAGGAGGCAGAGAAGAGTCCTGAAAATAATTTGGCTATGTTCACACGTAAACTGTTATTTCGAAATGAGTTATTTTGAAATAAGTTAATTCAAATTATGGAAATGTTAATTCAAATTAAGGGAAAGCCTGCTATCGAAACAGCTGTTATTTCAAAATAAGGCCATTTGGACATGTTGTTTCAAAACAGTTGTTTCGAAACAATGGTGTTGTTTCGAAACATGTCCGAACGCCGTTGTTTCGAAACAGCCGTTTTGAAACAATGGCTATTTTGATTTCAAGTGAGGTTTTACTGTTTCAAAATAACAGAACGTCATGTGGACATAAGAAATTTTATTTCAAAACAACGGCGGCTGTTTCGAAATAAAACTCCCGTCTGAACACAGCCTTTGTGGATTAAAACACAAGAGTCATTCAGCTGTCTAAAAAGAAGGTGAAGGGGGGATTTGATCCCCATCATTCAGCACCTATACAGGCACCAGAAATGGGTTAATTCACTTTTCAACCCTGCAGCCAAAGGTTTCACGCCTTGAAGCTGGCCCATTGTCAAGCAGAAATAGGGGCCCTTTTACTAGGGAGGGAATTTACCTGTGGGAACAATTCACTGAGAGGCCCAGGGTTTCTCCAATACTGAGGGGGGCTGTTTCCCTCTGAGATCTGCTTTCAGACAGCCAGGAGTTTGTGTAGGAAAAGGCCGAAGCCTGGCTTGCATGGTGGGCCTATGAGGATTCATTGACTCATCATCTCACTGTTGCCAGGTCCTTGAGTCAGGGTGGGCTAAAGTGACACTCAGCAGTTGCACCAGACAGGAGCCAGACTGCCAGTTCACAGTGAGGGACATCAGCAGAGCTGGGGGGCGGGCGGCACGAGAGGGGAGCCAGGTGCTGCAGGTGAGGAGTACCAGCAGAGCTGGGGAAGAGATTGGAGTCAAAGGGACAATGGCCAATCACAGGTTAAATCCTTTCCTGAGGATGGGGCTGGTAATCACAGGCTGTTCTAAATTCCCAACAGCTGTTCATTTTTCTGTCTCCTCTTGTCAGGGTATTTCCTACTAGGGAACTGAATGCCTCCTCTCCAGCCCCCTTCCCTCTCACAGCTGGCAGCAAAGAATAGCATCCCTTCCCTTGCAGCATGTTCAGGACTTGAAGGGAAGCAGGACATGCTGTTCTGTGAGGACTGGAGACAGACAGAATAGAACCCAGGTGTCCTGCTGCCCAGCTCCTGCCTTGCCACTCTAACCATTAGACTCCACTCCTCTTCCACTGCTGGGGAGAGAACCCAGGCATCGCCGCCTCCCAGCCCCAACCTGTTTTGGAAGCCTTGTTTCCTTGCACTTCAGTGAGAGGGTATGGTGGGATTGAGGAGGTGGCCCTGATGCTGCCAGGGGGTAGGGCTACCATAGGCTAACCCCTGTTGCTAGACTCCACCTCCACCCTGAAGAACTGGGGGGCCAGCTAGGTTTTCTTTTCAATGATGTTTATTCTACAAAGACATTTGGAAACCTGCTAATTCTTCTCTGGGCCTGCCCATTGCCCCCCCCCCACCCCCCAGTTTCTCTTCTGGGTGCAGCCGCCACGAGCAGTCCCACTCCTGGAAGCAGCCCTGCAGCCTTTGTGAGGGTGGGACATTGTGGGGGAAGGCTACTGTGCCCAGGGGATGGGGGGGGGGAAGAACTCAGGGGATCCTGAGTTACCAGAAAGCTGGAAGGTGCACCCCATTACAGGGGTGCAGGGTGACCTTAGGGCAGTTACAGGGTGATTGTCTTGGGGGAGGGGGCTGGAGAGTGAGCACAACGGGAAGGGATGGCTGCTGCAGCCTGATCTTTGGATGAAGGGCATTTATAGGGGTACAGGACTGGTCTGATGTCATATACCATCACAGAGACACAGCAGATCCAGTCTCAGGATGACAGGAAGTAGTTTGCTGATGTGCAACACGCTGGGGGTGGACCTACTGCTAGGTCAAAAGGGCTGTTGTACCACCCCCTCAACTGGGATGAGAGGGGCAGATATTAGGGTAAAGGCCAGGGTCACAGGGTGACACCCCCCCATCTTGGGGGAGAGGAGCAAGCAAGGTGGGGCTCATATAGTGCTTGTCAAAGGGCATAACTTTTCATGGTGCAAGATGGGTGGGCATGACCAGCATGCAACTGGGGAATCCAACTATCCCCCACCCCCTTCACATGAAGCATTCCACAGACTCCATCCAACCCCCTTTAAGAGCTACAGGAAAGTAGAAGCAGCTCCCCCCAATCCCCATCCTATCAACTGCTCACCTTTAGGAGGGGGAACCATAGATCTGGCCACCTGAACCCCACCATCCCCTCACAGGGCCCAGCCACACTCCCCCTGCTGGCCAGAGCCAGAAGGACACCCCCAAAATCATTCAGACAGCAGCATCCCCTGCTGACCAGGGGAAGGACACCAAGTCCCACAGAGAGCAGCACCCCCCACTGGCCACTCCCCAGTGTCTGTGGCCCCCACCCACATGGCCATTCAAAGAAAGAACTGCGCAGGTGAGGGGGGCCGGTGCAGCATCTTCTCACAGCGGGCCTTGTAGACGTCACGCTCGTGGGCAAGCCGGGCCAGCTCCCCCCGCAGGGCATCCAGCTCGCGAGCCAGCTGGCTCTTCTCAGCCTCTAGCACATGCCGCTGCTGCACCCGCTTGAAGCGGCAGGACTGGGCGTAGCCACGATTCTTCAGGGTGCGGCGTTTCTGCTTGAGCCGCAGCACTTCCTCCTTCCCGAAGCCGCGCAGCTGCCTGTTCAGCTCCCGCACTGACATAGCCAGCAGCTGCTCATCTGAGAAATGATCCTGGAGTGGGGGCAGCTGTGGGGGGGTGTGAGGAGACAAATGGGCACAGACCCACAGCATGGGAATCACACATCAACTCAGCCCATGCCCCTCACTTCTGACCTGCAGCCCCCTGCCAGCCCAGCCCTGGGCTCACCCCAGTCCCACCATCTCCCTCAGTCTCAACCTGCAGTCCCCTTCCTCTCCATCCCATCGGTGCCCCCCCAACCCACAGCCCCCTGTTAGCCTAGCTCTGGGCTCCCTGCATCTCCACCTTGCCCTCACTCCACCCACAGCCGCTAGTCCAACCGACCACTCAATCCCCTACCCTGCTTTCACTTTGCCCCCCACATCCTTCTCCCACCCCACACCCCTTTTGTTTTTGTCCCCCATACCCCCCCATTCCCCCCCTACAACTCACCGGCTGCTGTGGCTGGAGCGGGCCCCCAGGGCAGATCCCCCCATCGGCCATGCCCCCCAGCAGGGCCTCCATTGCCTCCTCTGTGCTGAGACTGAGCCCAAGACCCTCCCCACCCCCTGCCATCTGCTGGTGCAGTGCTGCCAACCAGTACAGCTCCTCCAGCCCCGCCTGGGGTTCCCCTCCACCCCCCAGCCCCCGCTCACTCAGCGTGGGGGAGGATGGCACCGAGCTGCAGGGGGAGGGCCCTGGGGAGGCCCCTCCCATTGGGCCTGTGGGCTCCCGCTTGATCTCAAACTTCAGCAGGTCAAAGTCATTGAGATACTCCAGGGCCAGGGGGCTGGTGGGGAGCTCGGCCAAGGGCACCGACATCCTGGGGCAGGGCACTGTGGGGCAGGGACCTGGTGGGAGAGGAGAGAGACAAAGTGAGGGGGCTGGGCCTGACTGGGTGGCAGGGCCACTCAATGCAGAGCTGTATGAACTGGGATCTACAGCTCCACAAACTAGCCGTGGAGCAGCTATGTCTATGCACCAGCTTTTTCTATGAACCAGTTTTATAGGTCAGCTTGGGACAGGGACATGCTTTCTCGATAAACTAGATATATAGACCAACTGTAAATATTCACCAGTTCAGGATTGCTTCCCTATTGCAACCAGTGATATGGACCAGCTTTCAATATAGGCACCAGCTAAGGCTCTAGACTGGCTATATGGACCAACTCTGAATATTGACCAACTATCTAGACTACAACAGAAACACCTGGTTATCAGAGCAAAGGGCTGCCCCCTTTATAGGACCTCTGCTTTATAAAGAAGCATGTCTTGTAGGCAAAGAGTTATGTAGGGGCCAGTGCAACATATGCACCAGACTGACATACAGTCCGAGTCATCAGGGTTTGCAAAGCCCTTGAGTTAGAGGCTCCTGGCACTATGAGGGCCACCTATTGCCCAGAGCAGTGGATCTCCAGAGGCATCTACAGACCCGCCCCTGTTACAGCCCAAGCACCACAGGGCACTGGTGGGCAGGCAAGACATGCAACACAGATCCCTCCAGCCAGAGGTAGGTATCTATGGATTGTTGAAGGCACCCCCCCCCACCACCTTTCACATGCCCCTTCCCATACCCCAGATTCCCTTTCAGCAAACCCACTTCCACAGCCCCCAGCTGCATCTCCTTCTCCCTTTGCCCCACCACCCTCCTTAGTCCCCCATCCTTCCATCCCCATCTTCTGTTTCACCCATCCCTTCATCCTCCAGCCAGCCTCCCACCCACCCTCCTCCTGTTCTACCTCCCACTGTCCCATCATTTCTAACCTCTTCACCCACCCACACCAGTCCATCCCCCCCAAACCCTCTGTCCCCTCCACCCCCGACCCACGCTCACCTGTCAGCGCTGCACTTCACCGCCAGGGGTCACCCGCACACCCAGCAGCGCCCGCCCAGGACCGGCCCTGAGCGATGCAGCAGCAATCGCCGAGGTCCCATTTAAAGAAGAGCGGGGCGCTGACGTCACCCGACTCTTATTAGCCGCTGGCCAATGGGGAGGACGCTTCATTAGCATAAGGGGGGGCTCGGAAGGATGGAGAACTCTCGGGGGAGGGCTGCTCCCGCAGCGCCCCCCTCCCTCGTCCCTCTGGGGCGCTCCCTAAGGCAGGTTCGGGATGTGGGGTGAAGAATCTAATGTGGTCCATGGGGTATCTCCCTGCCCCCCAACCCCACATCTGTCTTCCCTGGTTGTGTCTCCTCTGGGCTCTCCCCACCCACTTACCTCTGCCCCATCGAGTCCCTTCCCCCCAACCCCACCCATTTTCCCTCTCCTTTCTGCTTCCCCCCTCCCTTCTACTTCCCAGACTCCCAGCCCCACGTTCCTGCCCCAGCCCCACAATTCAGCCCCTCTCCACATATTCCTGTCTCAGCTTCTTGCCCTCATCTTGTTACACTAACACCCCTGTGACCAGACCCACAGTGCCACTGCCCCCTTAGTCCCTGACTTCAGCCCCCAAACCTCCCTTCCCCAGATCCATGTCTCCCTCAAATCAATGGGACCAGCAATGAACCCTATCACCCTCCTCCCCCACCATCCCACCCCCATTCAATAGCAGGGGCTTAGGGTCTGGAGTGAGGGGCACCCCGGGCTGCAGCTCTAATACCCAGCGGGTAGGACAATGGATCCAGCCAGCGTCTCTAATGCTCCCTGACGGGGGATTCTCTGGGCCATTCAGGCCCCATTCACCCTGTCAGGCCTCACCCCACGAGGCCCCCCCCTCTGGCCGCCCCACAGCCCCCACCTGATCCTGGCCTGTTTAGCAGAACCACCCCACACACCCGGCCCACCCCCTGCCCTCAGCCTGAACCCGCTCCCAGAGCCCTCGGGGGCCCCTGACTTCCAACCTGCAGCCCCACTGCTTGCCCAGCCCTGCCCCCCAGCTGAGTGCCCCTCACTCCTGACTCACCACCTGCTGCCCACTCAGCCCTGTCCCCCAGCCCTGCTGGTGCCTCTCACTCCTGACCTGCAGCCCCACTGCTCCCCCAGCCCTGCCCCCCAAACCTCATCAGTGCCCCTCACTCTTAAACTGCAACCCCACTGCTTGCCCATTCCTGCTTCCCCAGCCCTGCCAGTGCCCCTCAGTCCCAATCCACAGGCCCCCACCTAATCCCTTTTTAGAGACTTAGTCTTCCTTTAATTGGCCCAGCCCACAGCTGGCCCTGCAGCCCCCCCACCAGCCCTCCCTGACCCACATAGGCCCACTGGCTAATCCTGGAGCCAGCGACACCTTTAATGGCCCCTGATCCCCCTCAAGCTGCTTTCCCCAGCCCCCACCCCCCCAGCCGAGCAGACACCCAGGGATTAGGGGCTGGGGAGACATTTAATGGGATCAGTGTCTCCATGGGGCCGATTTCTCCTCGTGCATCAGCTAGGGGTGAGGGGTTAAACTTTTAACCTGACCATCCACTCCCTGGGGAGGGTGGGGTCTAGTGGTTAGAGCAGAGGGGCTGGGAGTCAGGACACCTAGGTTCTTGCCTGGCTCTGAGAAGATGGTTCACCCCTTAGGCCACAGTTGGGAAGTCAAGGGCAGGCAGGGGCTACTGGGACATGAGACTAAAGACACCAGGGTGTTGCCTTTATCTCAGAGCCTAGCACAGCCCCCACCTCACCAGCGCCATCCCATCCCAGGTGACCTGGGCACTGACAGCAAAGGAGAGTGGGCATGGAAAATACAAATGCTCCCTGAAAGCTGGGAGAAAACCCAAGAATCTGGGTTCCCAACCCTCTGTTCTAAACACTAGAACCCACCCTCCTCCCAGAACAGGAAAGAGGGAATGAATAAGGGGGTTAAAAGTTTAACCCCTTGCTTCTGGCTGATCTGATAGGAGAAATCAGCCCTAGAGAGACACTGATCCCATTAAATGTCTCCCCAGTCCCTAATCCCCGAGTGTCTGCTCACTGCAGTGGGATATGTGGGCTGGGGGAGTGGGGGGGGCACCATGTGTCTCTTGGTCAGGGGTGAGAAAGGAGGAGCCTTGAGGTGCCAGGACTCCTAGGTTTCTCCCCATCTCTAGATGAGGAATGGTGGCCAATGGTTTGAGCAGGGGGTGGCTGGGAGTCAGGACACCTGGATTCTCTCTCCAGCTTGGGGAGGGCACTGGGTTCTAGTGATTAGAGCAGGTGATGGGGTGAGAGGACTCAAGACTCCTATGTTAGTTAGGAACATTAATATCTGCCTCAGTTCCAGGCACGGCTGGGGGGAGGCATTGTTGATTATAATTAATCGGCTCATAACAAGCTCAGGTCTTTATTTTCTTTTATTGGCTCTGCCCGCCCCCAGGCTGTGGCTGGCAGGGCTGGGGTCTGGGGTGAGGGGGAAGCATGTCACATGGGCACACAGCGTGTAAGGGGTAGGCCCATGTGTAGCACCAGGGCCTTGGGGACAGACCATGGTGGGCTCCCGTGGCACTCGTGTCCTTTCTGTGTCCCTGCATGTCACAGGGGCTGTCCTCTGCCGCACACGTGTCCCGGGCTCACCTGTGTTGTTGGCGACTCTGTGGCATGTCCCACAGATAGCTTGGAATCTCCTGAATCCCTGGCAAGTCCTTGATGTGTGCTTGTGTCCATGCCTGTCCCATGTCCATGGCCTCTCCTTGGCTTGGTGTATCTCTGGTTCTCCCGTGTGCTTGGTGTGTCAGTGATTCTCCCATGTGCTTGGCATGTTCATGACCCTCCCATGTCCCTGGCATGTCTTTGGTATGTCCCTTTCTGTCCATCTGTCTCCCATGTGTTTGGCATCTCCTTGGCCCTCCCATGTCCCTGGGTCTTTGGCACATCCATGATTCTCCTGTTTCCCTGACTTGTCTGTGAGCCCCTGGTGCCCCTGGCATGTCCATCTGCACCTTTGCCCACATCCCTTGTCACCTGCACATTCCTACTGTCTACATTAGAGTGGGATGTCTCTCAGCCCCTTCCTGTGGGGATCCATCTGAATTTTAAGGAGCAGGAGGAACTTGGACACCTGGGTTCAAATCCTAGCCCCACCCCTATCTAGCTCCTTCCCTCAGGTGGTTGTTATTGTTGGAAGCAGGGGCTGGAGGCCTTGGTCCCCTTCCAGTCCCCCCACCCCCAACTCTTGACCCATTTCCCATTCTTTTGGCTAGATTTGGAGGTAAGAGCTTGCAACCCAGGGCCCCTTAGCTGCATTGCCCTCCCTCACCTGCCAGTCCCACAGGGATTGGGGGTGGTAAACAGGATCAGAGGGGTGGAGCTGTGGCCAGTGGATGGGGTGAGTGGCAGGAAGACAAACCAGGGGGCTTGTATGGGCTGCAGGCAAGCTGCGGCTCAGACTTCAGGCCTCTGGGGCGCTGGTTGCCAAACTATTGGGTCATGGCACCCCTTGCTGCTACTGCCAAAAAAATTGAATGCATAGCTCAAAGAGGTAATTGCTGGGTCATGGGTGTAAATGATATTTTTCTACTGGGTCCTGAAGAAAAACGTTTAAAAACCACTGCTCTAGGGGACACCAGCTCTGATCCAGCCCTCACAGCAGGGCAGTGGCTGGCTCAGGGGGACCAGAAATGGGACACAGGTCTCTTCCCCTCAAGGGGACACCAGCTTTGATTATGCACTGGCTGGCTCAAGACACCACATAGCAGTAGATGACCCACAGATTAGCAGGGTCCCTAGCTCAGCGTGTGTCCCCTCACCCCCCAGACCAGGGAGAGGCAGGAGTCCACCTTGAGGCCCCCTCCTCACGGCGCCCCCTAGAGGAGACAAAGCTCCACATCCCCACCAGACCCTGCCCTGGATAAAAGAGGGCAGGAGGGTGTGTGGGAGAGGGGATGTTGTACAATAAGTTCAGGCGATTGGTGTGATTCCCCCCCGCTGGTCCCGCTACCCCCTGGGAGGAGGGGAGGACTGGGGGAGCTGTGGGGCTGGGGTCAGCGCCCGGAAAATGAGAGAGAAAAAGATGGAGGGCAGGGGCTGGAAGAGCGGGGGGGGGGGTGCAGGCAGGGGGCGGAACTCGGGGGATGGGGGCGGGTCACGCGGGACCCTGCTCTCGTGCTGCCACCTGCTGGGCAGAAGCTGTAACTGCAGCCAGACTTCAGACCCTGATAAACCGAAGGCCACCTGGGAAACCCCTTCGGAGACCCTACAATAAACAAATCAGCTTCCCAGTTCTTTGAAAGATCCTGCAACAATAAATCGACCCCAAGAGACCCTACACTAATTCGCCAGTGTCTAACTCTTCCGCCCCCAGTAGACCCTCTGATAACTCACCAGAGCTCTCCAGAGACCTCCCAGTAAAATCACAGATCATTCATGCCCCAAAGCCCCTACAAAAACAAACCAGCCACACGAGAGACCCTACAATAACAAACCAGCTCCCCGTCTCTCCGTGGATCCTACAAATAACACGCAGGAGACCCCACAATAACAAACCGGCCCTGCGGCCCCCGGGGACCTACAAAAACAGGAGGGCGGGCGGTGGAATAAGGACAGAGGAGTAGGGGTGGGGCCTTGAGCACTGGCCCCGCCCCCGTGTCTGTCTGTCCAGGCAATCCCTCCCCGGTCTTACATCATGCGGAGGGGACCGATGGCGGGGGTTGGTCCTAAGCGGCCAATCACAGTCGGGGGCGGTCGGCGGGAGCTACCGATAGAAGCGAAGGGGGGGAGCCCCGGTACCCGCTCCGCCCCCCACTGTCCCTCGGCGGGCTTCCCTTTAAAACGGGGCCCCCGAGCCCCTGTGGGCGGCACCAGGGCGCCTGGGTCCCTTCTGCACAGCACGCAGGATGCCCGCGCTGTACGCCCGACTCCTGGGGTGAGCGTCCCAGCCCTGGGCCGGGCTCCGGGCCCCCCGTCCGCCCCCCAGGCCCGGTTCCCCGCCTGCCCCGTCTCGCTCCCCGCTTCTGGCCCTGGCCGAGCAGGGGCTGCGGATCGGCAGTGAGGGGCACCGCTACCAGCAGAGATGGGGGGCCCAGGGCTGGGCGAGCAGGGCGCTTTGGGTCGCGACTGAAGGGCACCAGCAGAGATAAGGCTGGACCAGCAGGATGCCGGGGGTCGGGGGTGAAGGGTATCGGCAGAGAGGTGAATCAGGGTTGGGCTGGCAGGAAGCTGTGGGTCAGGACTGAGGGGCACTGGCAGAGCTGGGGGGACCTAGGGTTGAGCTGACGAGGTTGTAGGTCAGGAGTGAAGGACACGGGCAGAGCTGGGGGGTCAAGGCTGGGCTGGCAGGGGGCTGTGGGTCAGGAGTGAGGTGTGCTGGCTGTCAGGGCTGGGCTTGTAGGGATCTGTGGGTTGGGAGTGGGGGGCACCTGGGGTTTCAGGCGTCCAGGGCTGGGCTAGCAGGGGGCTGCCGGGGGGGGGGGGGATCCTGTTATGTTCTGAGACCTCAGGTTCCCTCACTTCCTTGTATTCTCTTCTGTCACCTGCCCTCTCCTTTGGCACCACCCCCTCCATCCCATGGCCAGCACCAGTCCAAAGCTGTCTGTGGTGCTTTGTTTTCCTGCTCTACTGCCTCCTATCAGGGTTGGGGCTCCCCCTCCCCAGGGGGCACTACTCTGTTATGTGTGGCTGTGACCCACCTACCATGCCACACCCTAGAAGCGGCCACTTTTCCTTAGCTGGGATCTGCCCACAGTTGGGCAAACAGCCCCACAGGCAGTGCCGGGAACAACACATCCTGTTCAAGGGGCTGCCCCCCAGCCTTGACCCCCCCCCACCCCTGGCCCTGATCTCTCCCCCCCACCGAGCCAGCGGTGAAAGTCCAGCCAACGTTGTTTTGCTTCTTGCCCTTTGCCTTGAGAGCTGGGAGCTGGCTGGGGTCCCCACCCCATCTCTGGGCAGTCTGCCAATCACAGGCTGCTGTGGGGCATGCACCCTGCCCCCCAGGGCCATGGGGGGGGGCTATGTTCCAGAGTGTCTAGGGTGCTGGTCTAATCTAAGGGAGCTCCTCTCCCACACCACTTTTCCAGGGGCCATAGGAAGGTGGGGGTGCAGAATTCTGGGATGGCAGCTTGCACATCAACACACTTATGCTCTGACACGCATGGGCATTCTTGAACGTGCGTGGAGATGCCTGTGCAAGTTCTGGCCTGACTGGCAGCACCCTGCAGGCTGGGGCATGCTCTTTGGGAGCCCTGCACATGCTGCCACTTGCACATGTATGTGACAGTCAGGGCTCCTGGTGCATACCCAAAATGGCCTGATGTGCATGTGATCCCTGCCCTGCTTATGAGGCTCGTGTGCAAGTCCAGAGACATCTACAAGCTTGGAGCCACTCCTGCAACCTCCAGCAGGCTCCTGCACAGTGTGACATACCATGCTTGCTTTGCCACGTGTTTCACAAACAGGTGGGATATGACACAGACATCCACCTTATCCGCTTGTGGAAGCATTGACGCACACAGGTGGGGGGGAAGCACTCCCTGTACAAACACAGTTGTTCCCCTGTGTCCCCGCCCCCCAACACACTTCCAAGCGCTCATGCAAATAGCTGTGTGCTTCTGTGCCCCAGGCATGCTTTTGTATGCTCACTGAAGCCTCACCAATGTGTATACCAGCACTTAGAGCATTGGTGCAAATTAGAAGCCAGCTCCCAGGGCTCTGAGCAGCCTTTTCAAACTCAGTGACGTGTTTGCACAACTGCCTCATGTTAGACACTTCCAGGAGCACTTATGCAAGCTCAAACTCATGGGAATGCTCTTGTGTAAGTGCTGCCACACTCTGGCAAATGTGGAGATGCCCCTGGCACACCAAATGCACAGGCTGAGCTATGTGGCAAAGTTCTGTAGCTTTGTGTAGCTTTTGCCACTAGCACAGTGTATAAATATACATACTCAGAAATCCTTGCACAAGCACATAGGTCCATGTGCCTTTGCAAGCTTCTACACTCTCACACCCACTTGTGTGAGTGCATAAGCTTTTGTGAATGTGCTGAAATGCTTGTGTGTGCTTTACAGTCTTGTGCACACTCAGTCATGCTCGCAGAAGCATTTCCACCTCCGTGTGTTCTGCCCTGCTGTGCATGGGCAAGAACGTGTGTAAATTCACATGGTTGCGTGCTCTGTGTTGCATGCACACACACCCTTGTGCATTCCTCAAGAGGCTTGTGCAAGCTCACACGCTTTTGTGCAACAGCGGGCAGGTGCCCAGCTTCAGCCTCCCATCTTTCTCTCTCTTGCAGGCAGGGTGCCCGCCCCCTACGGTGGTGGGGGTCAGCACTGGTTCGGTCAGCCCACGCCCAGCGGGTACCAAGCGGGGATCTGGGTCAACTGTCAAGTCGACTACGGGCGTTTGTGGAGCATGGGGTGCGGCTGTGTCAGCCTGAGAGTGTCCACATTTGTGATGGCTCTGAGGCTGAGAACGTGGCCATCCTGGACCTGCTGGAGGACGAGGGCATCATCAAACCACTAGCCAAATATGAGAACTGGTGGGTGCCTCCTAGACATCTGGGTCTTCTACTCGCCCTTCCATCTGCCTTCATGCTCCAACCAAATTACCTACGATCCTTTATGCCTTTGCCTCAAGTTCCCATTGACCCAATTCATCCACAATCCTTTGCACAGGAGCCTAGCTGGGCCCCCTTTACTCATGATCCCCGAGGGGGTTGTTGTTCTCTTGCCATGGGACCCTGGTGGGTGTTGCGGGATCTTACTCACAGGTTGAATGACCCCCTGGCTCTTTCTCTGCCCAGTTGGCTGGCCCGGACAGACCCCAAGGATGTGGCAAGGGTGGAGAGCAAAACAGTGATTGTGACAGAGAAACAGCGGGACACAGTGCCCATCCCTGCTGCAGGTGCCACGGGGCAGCTGGGCAATTGGATGAGCCCCAGAACCTTCCAGGAGGCCATGGACGACCGGTTCCCTGGCTGCATGAAAGGTGACCTTCTCCACTAGAGGGTGCTGTGTATGGGGGGACAACAGGCTTGGAGAGGAGGCAGTAAACAGACCTGACTTTGTCCACTCCCATAATCATTACCCTGTCTCTCCCTCCAGGCCGCACCATGTACGTCATTCCATACAGCATGGGCCCCATTGGCTCCCCCCTCTCCAAGATCGGGGTACAACTAACTGACTCCCCCTATGTGGTGGCCAGCATGAGGATCATGACCCGGATGGGGGCCCCTGTCCTTCGCACCCTGGGTGAGGGGGAGTTTGTTAAGTGCCTCCACTCCGTAGGGCGCCCTCTGCCCCTGCAAGGTGAGTCCTGGCCCAACAGGGGGTGAAGTGGAATAACTCCCACAGCCCAGTGTGTCCCAGGGGTGGATGCGGTGGGATGTTGTCCGGGGACTCACACACAGCCCAGCCCCCAAGATTGGTGGATGCAGTAGGATAATACACCAGAGAGAGAGAATGAGAGAGCCCAGTCCTCTCAACTGATGATTGTGGTGGGATACCACCCCTAGCTAGATACACAGACTACCCCTTACATTGATGGGTGCCATGGGCTAACACCCCCAGAGGTAGACACAGATGGACTGAACCTGGCCCCCAAGACTGATGGGTGCAGTGGGATAACACCCGCAGAGGAAAGCACACACAGCCAGGCCCCCTAACCCAATGGCTTTCAAACCAAGGGTCAGAGCCCAGTACTGAGTCACAGATCCTCAGGTACTGGGTTGTGGCTCCCTCTGCTGCCACCACTGAAAGACTGGAAAGCATTGTTCAAAGATCGTTGGGTTGTGGCATAAATGATCTTTTTCAACTGGGTCGCAAGGAAAAAAGACTTAAAACCACTGCCCTAACCAACCCCACCCAATTGCTGGTGCTAACAGTGGGATGACACCCTAAATGTCTTCATCCCCTAACTGCCCCTGTCTCTGCCCCTCAGAGGAGCTAGTCAACAACTGGCCTTGCAACCCTGAGAAGACCCTGATCGCCCACGTCCCCGACCGTCGGGAGATCGTCTCCTTTGGCAGCGGCTACGGTGGCAACTCACTGCTGGGGAAGAAATGCTTTGCCTTGCGCATCGCATCCTGCATCGCCAAGGACGAGGGGTGGCTGGCTGAGCACATGCTGGTGAGGGGCTGGCCCCAAACAGCTGGGTTACATCTCCCTCTCCTGGGGGCCCAACGCATTGGGGGGTGGGAGGCTGGGAGCCAGGGCTCCTGGTTTCTGAGGTTGGCAGGCCAGGGACAAAGGCCGGGGTGTGTTTACACATACCCCCACCCCCAGATATTTAACAAGCAAATATTAGTTAATAATTGTCTGGGCCTTGTTGACATCCTGGGCTGGGTGTCATGCCAATGGGACAGCTGAGGCAGAAGGGAATTCTGGGTAGTTGGTTCACATGAGAGCCTGGTGCAAAGGCTCATGGGAGGCCAACCGGGAGACAGGTCCATTGCACAGGATGGTGGGAGACTAGCACTCAGCAGGGTGGGTAGTTTGATAGCGCAAGAGCCATCTGGCAAGGATTGTGTGTTGGAATGATTCTGGCAGGGGTGTCACTACACATAAATATTAGGGAGGTCCCTGGCCCCCACTGGCCGCTGGAGCACCTATCTGTTCCCCTCCCCCCCCACCCACTAGTTCCCTGAGCCCTTCCCACCCTCCCCCAGCAGACATCCGAGCCCTTCCCTAACCCCCTGGTCCCACCGCTGGTCCGCACTGCCCTGGGCCAACTCCTCCCCTGCACCCTTTCCCCACTGGGCTGGCATGCCTGCTCCCAGACTCCCCCCCCCTTACTTGGATGCCAGGTAAAGGCTGTAGCTGCCAGCTGCTGGCTGCCCAGGCAGTGTTCCCTGTGCAGGGTCACAATGGTGCACCCCCATGCAGTTTAGAGGCATGCTGCTCAGGGATTAGCCCTGAGTTTCAGGGGGGTTGAGGCCCCCCAGAGGAGTGCCCCCCAGTGACACCACTGGGCTCTGGCACCAAGGATTGTGGATAATTGGCCCCAGCCAGCTACTGCACCAAAGACTGTGGGTAATTGAATAGGGTGTTGCAAAGGATTGTGGGTAGTGTGCTTGCCTCGGTTCTTGCTGCCAATGACTGGTGATAATTTGGAGTGACAGGACTTTGTTGCAAAGCACTGTGGGTAGTGGACTAGCCTGAGACTGTTGCAAAGGATGGTGGGTAAGCTATCTCAAGACATTGCTGCAAAGGACAGTGGGTAGTAGGCTAGCCCAAGACCATGTTGCAAAGGACTGTAGGTAGCTGGCTAGCCCATGACTGTGTTGCAGAAGATGGTGGGTAGTCTGCTAGCCCAAAAGTTTGCTGCCAAGGATTGTGGGTAATTTGAAGCAGTGGGACTTTGTTGCAGAGGATTGTGAGTTGCTGGTTTACCTGAGACCGTGTTGCAAAGAATGACTGGGAGTTGGCTAACCCGAGACTGCGTTTACAGGGCATTGTGGGTGGTTTCCCAGCCTCTGCAGCTCACGTGCTCTCCCTGGTGGGGTGAGCCCCCCTCACTTGAGCCCCTAATGTTCTCGCTGCCCCACCCCAGATCCTGGGCATCACCAACCCAGAGGGGCAGAAGAAGTATGTGGCAGCCGCTTTCCCTAGTGCCTGTGGGAAAACCAATCTGGCCATGATGAACCCAACGCTGCCTGGCTGGCGGGTGGAGTGCGTCGGGGATGACATTGCTTGGATGAAGTTTGACAGCGAGGGTGAGAATTGCGGGATCTGGGGGGGGTGGGGGAGACCCCAAGGAAGCATTCCTCCCAACTAACCCCTTTTTCCTGCCCCAGGGCGGTTGCGGGCGATCAATCCTGAGAATGGGTTCTTTGGGGTGGCACCGGGCACCTCCATGAAGACCAACCCCAATGCAATGCATACAGTGCAACGCAACACACTCTTCACCAATGTGGGTGAGACCAGCGAAGGGGGTGTCTACTGGGAAGGCATTGACCAGACCCTGCCCCCTGGCACCTCCATCATCAACTGGCTGGGACAGCCTTGGACACCTGGTAGGGCCCTTTGCCAGCCCCCTCCCTCCGCTGCCCTTCCTGGTCCATGGCACCCCCTAACTATTTCCCCCCCATCTCTCTCCCTGAGCCAGGTGCCAAAGAACCCTGTGCCCACCCGAACTCGCGGTTCTGCGCCCCGGCACGGCAGTGCCCCATCATGGACCCAGCGTGGGAATCTCCTGAGGGCGTCCCCATTGATGCCATCATCTTTGGTGGGAGGAGACCCCAAGGTAAAAGTTTTCAGTCCTCCTTCCCACTTCCCCTGGACTCCTGGGTCTCTTCGCGGGTGTGACAGTCCCTTCCCAGGATCTGGTCCAGTGTGCCACTGTGACCTTCCTTCCAATCTCCACTCCTGAACCCTGATTTACCCCTCTACACCAGGTGACCACTCACTCCTGAGTCAGTCCACACCAGTCTCTTGCATGTAATCAGTCCCAGCCAGCAAGCATGCCCCTCCCTGTGATGAAGGGGATGGTTCCTCAGTGAGCATCCCCAGCTCCCAGATACTACACTGGGAACTACCGTCCTACAGGAGTCAGGACTTTTCCCCCTTGCTGTAGACTTATAGATACTTGTTTGCTCAGCTCTGCTCATTCACAGCCTCTAAAGCAGGAGTCTCAAACATGTGGCCCCGTAAAGCTATTTCCTGCAGCCCGCAACGACACGATTGTTACCAGTATTTGCAATATTGTTGTATGAAAAGGTTTCAGTGGTATGGCCCTCGGACTAATGTGCTAGTCCTCATGCAGCCCTTGTGGTGATTTGAGTTTGAGACCCCTGCACTAAAGTTTGCACAGCTTTAGATAAAATAAACACTAGTTTATTGATCAGGGTATGATTTTAAGTGAGTACAGAAAAAATCAATGCACAATGATTTAATAAAGGACTCAGGATTTACCACAATCAAATCAAAGCTATAAGACGCATGCTAACTATCACCACTGTCGAAGATTAATCACAAGATCTGGCTAAATGATGATTTAGTAGCCAGTTTCTGCCTCGTCCAATACTTGTACATGTTTCAAGATGGAGAATCTTTTCCAAAAGCCCCTAGCAGATCAAAGTGTCTCTATTTGTCTTCCAAAATCCCCTTCACTCCCCCTCCTTTTTTCAGAAGGGCCAGTGGCCTCCCACTCTCTGGCACAAGTGCTACACAATGTTATCTTTGTGTACGTGCTTGCAACTCTGATTGGGAAATGGCTGTGACTGTCTCCATGCTGCTGAAAGACCATGCTGATTTTTGCCCTCTCCCCTGAGCCATGTAAAATACCTGGAAATATGTTTCAGATCTGTGCACCTACATGATGCTGCAGGGAACCTGATACTGTAACAGTAAGGCAGAGTATTCCAAAAGGGAATGTTGCATGGCACATTTTACATTAAACTACACAATTATGTTGCAAAAGTGAACAGAGAGTTGCACAGATCAC
This sequence comes from Podocnemis expansa, assembly GCA_007922195.1. Classification (NCBI taxonomy): domain Eukaryota; kingdom Metazoa; phylum Chordata; order Testudines; family Podocnemididae; genus Podocnemis; species Podocnemis expansa. The sequence continues at coordinate 1,715,448 of ML682134.1, forward strand.
AGCCTATTGTGCCTCATGTGACAGTGGGCTCACACCACTTGCTCTTTTGTCCTGCAGGAGTGCCACTGGTCTATGAAGCCTTCAACTGGCGCCACGGGGTCTTTGTGGGCAGTGCCATGCGGTCTGAGTCCACTGCGGCCGCAGAACACAAAGGTAAAGGGCACAGATGCCTGGGTCTTCTACCCCCCCTCCCCGCTTGTTTGGGCCTATGGCACACTGGCAGCGTCTCCTAATTACCCACAACTCACTGTGCCAGACTACCTACAGTCCTTTGTGTGGAGTCCTGTGGTGACAAATTACCCACCATTCATTGCCCTAGAATCCCATTCTTGCTGAACACCTGCAGTTTTTGTGTTAGGTGTCTCCCTTCCCTGATTTACCCACAGTTCTTTGCACTGGCTTCCTCAATTATCCACAATCTTTCGTGTTAGACGCCTGCTTCCCCACTTTACCCACAGTCCTGTGATGCATTCTGACCATCCATAGTTCCCTATAGTCCCCAGGCTGAACTATCTTCCCCTTTTCTCCCCTCCTCCACCCCATTAGGCAAGGTGATCATGCACGACCCTTTTGCCATGCGTCCCTTCTTCGGCTACAATTTTGGGCGCTATCTGGAGCACTGGCTGAGCATGGAGGGGCGGCGTGGCGTCCGGCTGCCCAAGATCTTCCATGTGAACTGGTTCCGCAAGGACGCAGATGGCAACTTCCTATGGCCAGGCTTCGGGGAGAACTCACGGGTGCTGGACTGGATCTTCCGGAGGGTGGAGGGGGAGGAGAGCGCACGGGAGACACCCATTGGCTATGTGCCCCAGGAAGGAGCCCTCAACCTCCAGGGCTTGGCCAAGGTGGACTTCCAAGAGCTCTTCTCTCTGCCCAAGGCCTTCTGGGAGCAGGAGGTGCGCGAGGTGCACAAGTACCTGACCGAGCAGGTCAATGATGACCTGCCCCAGGAGGTGATGCGGGAGCTCGAGGGGTTGGAGAGCCGGGTCAAGAAGATGTGAGGGGGTGAGGAGGCAGCCTGCCAAAGCCCCTGCCCTAATGGATTTTGTTTACATAGTCCTTTCCCTTGTCTTGCCCATTGACCTCCACCACAGAAGCCACAGCCATTTTGTTTGCTTGCCGCCAGTCAGCCATCGTCTTACATTGACGAGGGTTGCCCATCTTCTCTTGACATGGTGTTTGCTGCCTGACAGCTATCATGTTTCGTTAATGAGGGTTGGCTGTCATCATCTCTTGATCGTGGTTCCACTATCGTGTTTGCTTAATGGGTCAGCCATTTTGTTCCCTTAATCAGGGTTCTGCCATTTTATTCCCTTGGTGTGGCTCATTTTCAATTGATATAGGTCAGCCATCTTCTCTTGACTGTGCCAGGTCAGCCATTTTCTTTCATTAACTGTGGTCTCTCCATCTTTGTCAACTGACTTATGTTGATCATCTTCAACTGACAGCCTTATTTTCTTGACAGGGATGGGTCATTCTGTTTCCTTGATGATGTCAGTCATCTTGATTCCTGAGTGTACGCTGGCCATTTTCTCCTCTTTTCCATGTTTCTGCCATCCTGTTTCAGAGCCCATGAGCTGCCCACCTTGCCCCACCTTGTCTCCAACGTTTTCACCAGCAGATGGCACAACACTCATAGGTTTCAATAGAAACTGCCCTTCAGAAGTAGATCCTGATCCACTGGTTGGGGAGCTCTGGCCTAGACTATGGTAGCTAGACCTTCCTGCCAGCGAGATTTTAATTTTAATTATGGGTGGGGCTGGAATGTCCCAGACCATTGTCACCATTGTGTCCTCCTCTTCACGCAAACTGGGGCCTCAGCATCAGCCCCAAACCTGTCCATCTCAAGCTAAAGATCCACATGTGAATGTAACCCTAGGGTCCTCAAGGATTTGCTCTGCCAGTGATTCTGCGTCCTTCTGTTACCTTTCTTTGCCTTAGTTGCAACACTAAAAAGGAATCTGCATTTTTAGCTGTGTCCCTCATTTGCTGAGATTTTCCACCCATAACTCATCTCAGCTGCAGGTCCTAAGGAGTATTAACCTTCAGTTAACTCAGGATATGTGTTCTTCCACAGCCCAAGACAAAATGGGAGCTTCTAAGCACCACACTGAAGCTGCATCCTAGCATTCAATGGCAGCTAAATTCCCAACTCGTGACCAAATCTGACTAAAATCCCATCTCCTCTAACTAATCTTAACCACACCTTGACTCCCTCTCCCTTTCTTTCGCCATAATCTGTCAGGCTGACCAGTTGTTAGCCAGCATCTGAGCTCAGAGTTCCACTTCAGACTGCAAGTAGAAAATCCCACCTTTCTCCCCAGCCCTTAATGTGTTCTTCCAGCTACAACACTCATGCTGGATGATAAAATTGCAGTGGGAAGCTGGTGCAAGCTTGGAAAGCCATCTAGCCTTGTTAACTAATTACCTGTCCTGGCTCCTCATAGTTTCCACTGGGAGTGGTGTTGTGACCTCCGGTGCCTAGCCCTGAGTGGCTTCCCAGTCAGCCCTTTGCCCCTGTGCTTGCCATGCAGCCATTATGCTGTTCACCGTCCATAACTATAGCTTACACTTTTGTTGCCCCCTTGCTCTCCTCACAGCTGTTATGCCCCTTACCATAACTATGGCTTACCGTCCTATTGCCCCTTTGCTCTCCATGCAGCTGTTATGCCCCTAGCTATAACCATGGCTCGCCATCACATCATGTCTTTGCTCTCCACACACCCATTATGTCCTTAACAATAACCATGGCTCACTATCACTTCATCCCACTCCTGCCTGCCTATCTGACACTGCCAACCCCACCACACTCAGGAAGATTTTGCCTTAAACCCCTGGCAGGAACCCCTCATCAGCTGGCTCAGCTGCTTGGGGCATGGGAGGGAGGGATCAAAAAAGAGGTTGGAAGGATGAGGAGTTCAGGTGGAAGATCAGCAGAAGTGGCCCTGATGGTCCTGGTCAGTAGGGTGCTCAGGGCTTTATGTAGGCCCCAGTGCCGATGGGAGATGAGACAACATGGGGTGATTGGGGGCCCCATGGAGGGGAGGAAGCCTGGTATTTTGTTACTAACAAATGTTAACGAGACACAAGTGTAGAGAAATAAATGATTTTAACATGTATGGTGCTGGTTACTGCACAGAGGGGACAAGGGAGACCAGGCGCCCTTCTGCCCCTCTCCTGTGGCACTGGGGCAACATGACCAGAGGGGGACTTTGTCCCAGTGTCTGTTTGCTCTGGCCTTGGGGCTGAGGTAGGGGAGTTACCCATTAACCTAAGGGTAGTGCAGCAAAGGGGCAAAGTCCTCTCCCCAGGGATGGGCTGGGAGGTGTTGGGGCAGAGCATAAAGTCCCACAGCGTGGGGGGGGGTCGGGGCAGGTGTACAAAGTGCCACGGGATGGGGTGGGGGTGTTGGTACGGGGCACAAGGTGCCACAGGACTGGGGTGCTGGGTGGGGAGGTAAAAAGTGCCAGGGGAGTGTGAGCCTCCGGCCACACAGAGCTACAGGGCTGGCTGGGCCGGGCTGGGGGAGGGGGGGAGTTGGAGGCGTGGCACGAAGTGCCACAGGACAGGGTGAGGCCTTGGGGCAGGCCATAAAGTCCCACGGGGGGGGGGGGTGGCAGAGCCGCTCGGCGCTGTGTATTCCACACGCCACCCGTCAGCCCTAGACGCCCCTCCTCGCTGTCAATCCTATTTCACCCGCCAATTAGGAAGCCAAGATCCCTCAGCCCCTCCTATCACCGCCCCCGCTTCTCCATCAGTAGTTATTATCCAATCAGGGAGCTGTTTTTTTCTGAGGCCCGCCTCCAGGCTGTGGCATCTGTCAAGCCTTTGGTCCAGGCAGAGTCCTGGCTCCCTTGCCACCTTCCGAAGTGGAAGCCGTGTTAGTCTAGTTCAGTAAAACAAACAAGGAGTCCTGTGGCACTTAAAGAATAGCAAATATATTTATTGCACAAGCTTGGGGGGGAGGGGAATCCCACTTCGTCAGCTGCTTTGCCGCCTGTCAATCTTTTGTATTGTCCTATCAGAGAAATCCTTCCCGCAGCTGTCACTAGCTATCCAATCAGCGAGTCGAAGTGGACGTCAAATCGCCTCCTTTCCAGTCACGAGGTAGCAGGGCCAATCATTGTGCCCGAATTTTCTATGACGGCCAGTGGCCCACGTGGTGACTGTCGGGACAGCCGGCCAATTAGCGAGCGTTGGCCAGCCCCTCCCCCATCTCCCGTTAGAGGCGGCTGCAGCACTAAACATGTAAACAAGGCCTCGCGCTGCGACCGTTGGAGGGTGAGGAAGGTCTCGAGCTTAGGGAAAGGGAGGGGAAGAGGGTTTGGAGCGGCTTCTGATTGGCCAGGGTCGGCCCCCCAGTGGGGGTGCTTGCAAGGGGAGTGAGGTGGGTTCTGATTGGTGGGGTGGGGGAAGGGAGTTGATCTATTGACGGGGTAGCAAGAGTGTGCCCTAAGTATGCGGCGTTCTGATTGGTGGTGGTGGTGAGGAGCTGAATATGGGGTATTCTGATTCGTTGAAGGCTCTCTTGACCACAAGGAACCCTGGTTGGTGCTGGGGGCAGAAGGCACCGGTTGATGGGTTGGAGGCTGGCATATCGTGGGAGACAAGAATATTGGCTGTGCAGTGTGCAGGCAGCAGGGCATTGTGATTGGTGGGTGTTCTACTGAGGGAGCTAAAGTGCCCCCTGAGCATAGGCTTCTCTGATTGGTGGGTGGGGGAGGCTACCCTAATTCGTGAGCCTCTGGGGTATGGAGTGGTAATAAGCCTCTGAGTATGAAGGACTATGATTGGTGGTTGGCTGTGGTATACTGCGTAGAGACCATACTGTCCTTTGAGTATACAGAGCTCTGATTAGTGGTTTGCTGTGATATATTATTTAAAGGGCTCTGATTGGTGGGTGGCTGACATCTATTGAGTTGGGACCATACTGTCCCCTGAGTATAAAGGGCTGTGATTGGTGACTAGAGAATTTCCTTCAGAGTTCTTCTTGTGCCTGATTGGCTGTGGGGAAACAGGAGGGGAGCCACGCACACAGTGAACCTTTGGGTGCATCCCCAGACAATGCCATAAGCATGGGCTCCCGTAGCAGCAGCAGTGCCAGCTCTGGGGGCCGGGAGCCCCCGGACGGCTGGTCCCAGAGGGGATCTGGGCTCCTGCGGAGTGAAGAGGAGGAGGAGGAGGATGAAGATGTGGATCTGGCCCAGGTACTGGCATATCTACTGCGCAGGTAACTTACTCCACTGCCTATTCCCTTAAGTGTGGCGCAGGGAACTTTCCCATGTGCCCCAGGCAGGGGTGGGAAAAGGGACCTTTTTTCTTTAGGAGGCTCATAGGATGGGAAATGGGGCAGGACTGTCAGGCATGGAATGGGATACATGGAATGGGATTCCCCTCTAGGAGGTTTTGGCCCTGATCTGGCCTCAGGACAAGCGATGTAGAATGTAGGCTGCAGGGTCTCTTATTCCCCCACAGTAGATTCACAAGACAGGATGCAATGTGAATGCAATCACAACTTGTCCACAGGATCAAATCAATGGAACAAAGCAACCTCAGTTACTCCCTGAATAGCCCTGGTGGATTTCTTCCCTGTGACATCCTGTGAAATGCAAGCAGAAAATCAAGTTGGAACCATTGGCTTAGGGTGGGAAAAGGGCAAACCTCAAACTTAACCCCTTTTGGGACCTGAATTATATACTGGCTCAGTGCTCCCTGGGGTATGTTGGGCTCAGAAAGCTCCAGCAATCAGGGAATATCCTATAGGAGCAGAGAGATCGTTTGGCACTGGTGCAGCCGCTGCTGGGGTCTGATCATGGCGGCCAGCATTGATAATTGGAGGAGGCAGAGAAGAGTCACAAGAATGATATGGGGATTAATACACCAGAGCTGTTCAGCTGAACAAAGAGACAGTGAAGGGGGATTTTGATCCCTATCAATCAGCACTGCTGTGGGCAACAGAAATGGGTTAATTTAGTTTTCAGTACTGTGGCCAATGGTTTCATGCCTTGAAGCTGAAGCAGTGTCGAGCAGAAATAAGGGGCAAATATTGACCAGGAGGGGAATTTAACAATGGGGACAATTCACAAAGAGTCCCAGGGTTTCCCCAGCACTGAGGATGGCTGTTTCTCTCTGAGATCTGCTTTGGAACAGCCAGGAATTCATGTAGGAAAAGGCTGAGGTCCGGTTCACAAGAGGCTAGCTGACAAGATGATCGCTCTGAACTGATGACTCAACACCAGGCTACTGAGTTTAGCGAATGGGAAACTAAAACATACGGAGCATCCTGGACTCCTGGGTTCCATCCTTCTGCGATGCCAGAGGCCATCTGGGCTATGAATTGGGGCCAGGGAGGTTGGGGGGGGGGGATGCAGAGCAGGCCAGTGTGACTAATGTGCTCTGGTTTCTGCCCCCTGCCCCAGAGGTCAGGTTCGATTGGTGCAGGGCGGAGGAACAGCCAACGTCCAGGTGGTCCAGACACTGTCCGATTCAGATGATGACAATGACAGCGCCTGGGAGGGGCGGCTGGGTGACCGTTACAACCCCCCAGGTACAAAGTGGGGCCCTGTGTTCTGCCATGAGGCTGGGAGGTGATGGTGTCTAGTGGCTAGAGCTGGGGCTGGGCAGCACGACTCATGGGTTCTTTTCGCTGCCACTATTTATGCCTGATGCATCTCTCTGCTCCTCCACAGTGGACACTGCACCTGATACCCGTGATGTGGAGAAGAATGAGATCAAAACCCAGATCCAGCTGGCAATAGGGATGCTGGGCTCCCGGCAAGCTCCCTGCAGCATCCCCTGCCTCCTCCGCCAGGTATGCCAGCCCCTCCTGCAGTGGCAGCCAGTGGGCCAGTGAGGACCCAGTGGGTTGGATCCAGATGCTGGGAGCCCAGACGCCAGGGTTCTCACCCCTGCTTTGCTCCCTCTGCAGAGAGAGTGGGGCTTATGCCACAGCAGCAGCTTTTCCCCAGGCGAGCGCTCCCGTGTGATGTCCCAGTGAGTATCAGTGGTGGGAGGGGGATCTGGGTTGGGGGGGACCTGGCAGGGGATTCCCACTGACCCTCTGTTCCCCATGCCCCCAGCTTCCTGCCCAACCACCTTGCACTGACTGACTCCTACTCCCAGAAGGCATTCTGCGGTGTCTACTCTCGGGACGGGCAGCTCTTCGTGTCTGCCTGTCAAGGTATGGGGGGAGCTCAGCATTGTGCGTGAGTGGCATCCCAGCATATTCTTTGCTCCCACTTTTCAGGAGAATGTGGTATAGGCTCAGGGCCATACCACTGGGCAACATGATGTGAGCCCTCCGCCACAATCCTTTCTGGCACCTTTGGGGAAGCTTTTCCCCATGATGCCCAGTGACTGAGCTGCAGAGGGGATTTCTGGGAGAGCATTACCCACAGTGCACTGTGGCTGGGCTGCCTGGTGGAGGGGGTAAGCAGAGAAGATCCTAGGAGGGCATCAAACCCTTTGTGTTGTGTGTAAACCTTCTGGAATCCATCCTGGACTGCAGTGGGTGGGAGATAATCAGTGCTACCCCCTCCCCGCTTTGTATTGTGGGTTCTCCTTCCTCACCCTCTCTCCTCCTCTGCAGACCAGACCATCCGCCTGTATGACTGCCGTTATGGAGGCTTCCGGAAATTCAAGAGCATCCAGGCACGGGACGTGGGCTGGAGCGTGCTGGACGTCACCTTTACCCCTGATGGAGGCCATTTCCTCTACTCCAGCTGGTCTGACTACAGTAAGTAGGGATTAGGAGTGGAGCCATGCTTTGGTCCCAACCCACAGGCAAGACACATTGACTATCTCTTCCCTTCCTTCCCCCTCTCTCCCTAGTTCACATCTGTAACATCTATGGAGATGGAGATATCCACACAGCGCTGGATTTGAGGTTGGGGGAGCAGGGGTATCAGCTGGGAGGGGTTGGGTTGACTTCCCCACCATAGCATGGCGGGTTGGGGAAAATCAGCCATTGTTGGTGGATCAGTATCAGAGACTGGGGGAAAACTGGCTTATCATGGGTTGTTGGGGGGCATTGGGGAGGGGAGCTAAGTTGTTGGGGCAGGGGAGGCAGGGAATTGATGTATGCCCCCTCCATCTGCAGAGGGAGGTAATGCTCCCCTCCCCTCAAGGTCCCTGCTGATCTGCCCCCGGGGCGAGAGCCCTCTCTGACCCTAGATTTGAGAATCACTTAGACCTGGGCATGGGATAAAGACCCACCAGCTGTGCATTGGGGCAGAGAATGCCCTGAGACTCTTCAGGCCACTGCCCCCTATGTTCCACCTCCTGTTGCTTCAAAAGGAAAGGGGAGGAATACCCAAAAGGCATCTGGCCAGCTGCCTATCACCATGCCTTCTGACCCCTGCAGGCTGCAGCCCTGAAGCATGAGCGTGGAGGCTAGGTATCCATTTCAAATGAGTACATGGGAGTGATGACAGTCCATCCCATTCTCTCGGGGGGCCCATATATTCCCAGGCTCCTGGCCCTTCCTCCCCCTGGGTGTAGTATTTCAGTCAACATCTCTCCTTCTTGCAGGCCAGAAGAGCGCCGCTTTGCTGTCTTTTCCCTCACAGTGTCCTCTGATGGGCGGGAGGTGCTTGGTGGGTAAGTCACAAGCCCTCCCTCCCCAGCCCCATGCACCTCCACACTTCAGATCCTGGCATGTGGCAAAAGCAGAGAGGGTCTCTAGGACAGCCCTGACCACAAGGCACTGTGGCATGGCCACTGCACATAGTGGACTTCTTGGCATCCCTCCCATCCCTTTCTAAAAAGCCAAAATGGAGAGGATTCTGGGATAGTGTGCTCCCACAGTGCATAGTGAGATGAGCCATGCTGAGTTGAGTTAGACCAGCTGGGAACCCCTCACGCCCCATATCTTTCCACCTGGGAGGCAGGGTCACCCCTGCATCCTCCTGCCCTGTACATCCAGTGCCACCAGGGACCCTCTGACTTGCCCACCTGAGCTGCCGCATCTCCAGCCTCGCTGCCTGATGCCTCGGTTTCCCCTCCTCAGGGCTAATGATGGCTGTGTCTACGTATTTGACCAGGAGCAGAATAAACGGACTCTCAAGGTACTTTCCCCTCCTGGGTAAGCGGCAGATGGACATACTGGCAGTCCTGGGGAGGGCGGGGCTGATTCTGGGAGGGTGTTTACCTACAATGTCAAGTGATTTGATGCACTGGGAGCACCTTGGCAACAGCAAAGATGATGCTGGGCACATGTGTTTGCGTGACTCCCCCAGCCCCACAACCCTTAAAAACCTGGGGTTGTCTTAAACCACTTCTCTAAAACTGAACTTCCTCCACTCACCCAGCCTGCTTCTGTGCTCCCTGAATTCTGCTCCAAACTCATTCCACCCTCCTGCAAGCCTCCAGCCTGTCCTCTGATCTCCTCTGTTGACTTCCAGCCCGAGACATGAGGCGCTTGGAGAAGTTGCTGGGAAGTGCTACGTTCTCGTTTTGGAAATACTGTAGAAGGAAGGCACTCTGTTGTTCTGGGACTAGTCTGACCTAGATAATGCCTCCCATAGGTCTGCCCCCACCTCACCTCCAAGTAATTCCAGGAGCCAATTTCTTAGGAAATGTCTTGATTTTGGAATTGCTGCTGACGGAAGATCCACTGTGATCCTTGGGAAATGGTCCCAACAAGGAATTATTCTCACTCTTAAAAATGTACACCTTGATTTCCAGTCTGAATTTGTTTAGCTTTAACATCCAGCACCATTCGATCATGATGTGACTTCATCTGCTTGATGGATGAGCTCATTAGCAAGTATTTGTTCCCCAGCTACAGCCTGTGATGGAGTCAGCTCTTCACATTCTCTGTGTTTAAGCCAAACCAACGAAGAGCCCAGAGTCTGTCACTTGAAAGCAGGTTTTTCCAGTCCTTCAGTCATTGTTATGATTCTTCTCTGGACCTTCTCCAATTGAGATTGCACATGCCACTACTGGGCATTGTATTCTATGCCAATGCCAGTGCCAGCTCAAGAGTTAAGAGCCTCTGGATGGAGGTGTGCAAATAAGGAAATTTTTGTTTCACTGGTGAGTCTGACAAACCCACAGTATCTTTAGCTCTGAATTGGCCACAAACCAAAATGTTTGATAGATTAACATCAGGAAATAAATTCACTTCCAGTAGTGCAAAATGCTTCAAGAACATCATGAGGTTTTGCTTCAACACTGAACATTTAAAAGATGAGATTTATTACAGGAGGTCTTGACCAGAAAAGCAGAAATGTGAAGCATTTTGAGTTTGGGGCAGAGCTTCCCTCACTCATTTTTATCAATATATATATTTTTTCTCAATCAAAACAGTTTTGGTGAAATTGGCTCAGATTTTTGGTGTGTCAGATTCTGCACGTTTGCTAAGATTTCCTTGAAGCTAAAACTGTCATCCAGCCATAGGGTGAAGGATAGAAGAAAAGTAGCCGAGGCGGAATGTGACAGATGTAGGAAGATCCCAGTGGAAGGTTCCCAGGCCTGCTTAATGTCTGTATCCAACTGTCTGCGTTCAGATGTTGCTGACTCTAGGTGCCTTTTTTTTTTTTTCTTCCTCTCTCCTTCCCTCTCTTGCAGCCCTTTTGGGTGATTTCCCCTCATTTGCTATGGATTTCAGACTCTGCAATTCCTCTCCTCCATCTGAACACTTAGTGGTTTGGTTTGCTTGTTCCCTGTGCTGTTGTCCAGCAGTCCTGAAGGGATGAAGCAATAACACTCTGCCACCCACTTTCACGCCACAGTTTGTACAGTCATTGCATGCTGTTTATCTTGATTTGCCCAGAACCCCGTACAATTCCTGCCAAATATGCTGTCACTGGTTCAAAGTCTGATCTAGCTATTTTTTCCACAAGGGGCAGATTTTCAGTGTCACCTTTCACTTGCCACTTCCCTTCCTTAATGTCTCTTGGTGCCCTCCAGCCAGGGCCTCTCACCCCTCCCCCTGGTGTCTCTTTGTACTTTCCAAGTAAAGCCAGCCATGGTGCTCTTCTGTCAGGGAAACTGAGGAAGACAGCCATGGTGTCGTTCCATTTGTATTATTTTGTTGGACACAAAACAGGCCTTTCTGGTTCAAATCTGGTGCTCAGACACAGTGATCTATAAGTTACGCCTGTTTGGTAGGATCAGGTTGACTTAGGCCAGAGGAAACTACTCTGATTGCAGCTTCCAGGATTTTGGTCTGGGCAGCAGAAGGCAAACAGCTGCTCTTCCCCTTCCCAACACCCTTCCTTCAGGAGTGGCCATTGATTTTAAAAAGGCCTTCAAGGGTGTGGGTGATGCAGCTTCCTCAGATGTTTGGATTTTGGTTCCTTCACTGTTTCCTGAACCAGGGTGAAATTTTTCACCTGCTGCCCCAGTGCAAACTCTTGATCTCAGTGGATCTGCAGATGCTTGTCCTGGCACTGGAATCAATCCCAGAGCACCTATCTCTTCCCTCTTCTGGCGCGCTTCTGTCTTCAATGAAAGTGAAGTGGGTTTTCGCCTCCTGTTGTGCTGTGGGGCAACCTGAGAAACGCTCACCCAAGAGTGGGAGCAGCAATCCCAAACCTGGCCCAAGCCTGCTGAGCTATCTGCTGAGCCAGCCCTGAGCAGGGCAACAGCAAGGCTGTTTGAGCAAGAGCAGAGAGGATTTGTGGAGGGTGCATACTCACAATGCAAAGCAGCTGGGCTGCCTTGGAAGGACAGAGAGGATTATGGGAGAGTGCTTACCCAGAGTGCAAAGTGGGAGGGCAGGGAAGATTGTGAGAAGGTGCTTGCCCATAATGCAATGTACCTGGGTCTTCCCTGTCAGATTGAGTCCCACGAGGATGATGTGAATGCCGTGGCTTTCGCTGACAGCAGCTCCCATATCCTCTTCTCGGGGGGCGATGACGCCATCTGCAAGGTGTGGGACCGGCGCACCATGCGGGAGGATGACCCTAAACCGGTGGGAGTGCTGGCTGGCCACCAGGATGGCATCACTTTCATTGACAGCAAGGTGAGCACTGGATCCTGCCCAAGGGACTCCTCCCTAGGTCCGGCCAAGGGCTGAGACTGGGCAGTGACCTGTCTCTTCCTGCCTCCACCCCAGGGAGATGCCCGCTACTTGATTTCCAATTCAAAGGACCAGACCATCAAGCTGTGGGACATCCGGCGCCTCTCGGGACGTGAGGGCCTGGAGGCATCACGTCAGGCTGTGACCCAGCAGAACTGGGATTATCGCTGGCAGCAGGTGCCCAAGAAAGGTCAGCAGTGGGGCAGCTAGGGACAAGTAGAAGGGGGAGGGGCAGGGAAGGAAGAGGGTCAGGGAATGGGAAGCAGGGCATGAGGTGCAGGGGATGGGAAACAGGACAGGGCAGGAAGTTGGAGGAACATGGTGGAATGAAACGAGTAGAAATGGAGCTGGGTTCTGGGGGATGTGAAGCAGGCTGGGAGCAGGAAGTAGGATTGGGGAAGGGAAGTGGAATGAGGTGGGGGAGGACAGATAGGAATTAGGGGCATCATTGGGCAATCTGGGGCAAAGAGGGGGATACAGGAAAGGGAAGGGTACTGTTTACTTGCTCCTAGGATGGGACAGGAAGTGGTTGGCAAAAGGGAGGAAGTGGAGTACGGTGTGGAGGAATGGGAAATGGAGGATGGTGAGATGAAAGGGGGATACAGAAAGTGGCATAAAGTGTGGCACCAGAGGCTTGAGCCTATCCCTGGGCAAGGGGGGGTAAAGCAGGAACTCCTGCCCTGGGGAGAGCTTTGGTATGAGTGTGGGTGGGCTGTAACCCTGCTACTTTCCAGCCTGGCGCAAGACCAAGCTGCCAGGTGACAGCTCCCTTATGACGTACCGGGGCCATGGGGTGCTGCACACGCTGATCCGCTGCCGCTTCTCACCCCTGCACAGCACTGGCCAGCGCTACATCTACAGTGGCTGCTCCACCGGCAAGGTGGTGGGTGAGTGAGTGACACACAGCGGGGGGGTGGATCAGTGACCCCCCTGGGCGAGATCAAAGCGGAAAGAACCAATCCCAGGCAAGGGTCAAGAGAGGCAAAGCAAAACAGGATGTCCCGCCCTCCAGGCAAGGGTTGAAAGTGGAACTTTTGGTTTCTGGGACTTTGGCAGCGAGTGGGGTCAGTGCCTCAATAGATCTTGGGGGTGGGCCTAATAGTGTCAATGGACAGGGCGCAGCCACCATGTGGCTGAAAGGTGGGGCAACAATTAGATGGTGGTGCTGTGGGAGGGCATAATTGTTCTGATGGGCTGTGTCACTGAGTTCAGAGTGGAGGAGGATGACTGGGAAGGACCATTCTGTCACATGGCAACCAGGTGGTTGAGACCTGGACATTACCACTGTATTCAGTTGAGGGGTGTGTGTGAAGGCTTGGACACTCCCAGTCTATTCAGTGAGACTTGAGCAATACCACTGTACTCCATAGAAGAGGGAGGAGGTCTGGTGGGAGCTACCATTCTGTATGAAATTGGGGGGGGGTGCTCACCTGGTTACTGTGTGGGTGGGTGGGGGGAATAGGACATACCATTGGAGTGGAGTGGGGTGGGGAGGGAAGCCCCCTGGCTAAGTCTCTGTTGCTCCCCCAGTGTACGATCTCCTGAGTGGACAGATCATCAAGAAACTGACCAATCACAAGGCCTGTGTGCGTGATGTCAGCTGGCACCCCTATGAGGAGAAGATTGTCAGTAGTTCTGTGAGTGGAGGGGGCTCCCGAGGAGGCGGGGCTCTCTGGTGCTGCCGGGGTACCCCATGTGGGGAGCAAGGGAGCCATGGGGGGCACTGCCTGGGGTGCTAATACTGCAGGAGACCCCTGGGGGGGGTGCCCAAGTGGGGACCACTGAGGGAGGCTGACAGTGCAGGGGGACACAGGAGGGGGCACTTCTTGGGAGCAGGGGGACCCTGACAGGAGTCTCGGAGACACTGATTGTCTCTCTACCCTGGCAGTGGGATGGCAGCCTGCGCTTGTGGGAGTACCGCCAGGCCGAATATTACGAAGATGATCTCAGGGACCCTGAAAACCTTCCGTCAGCTGGGGAGCCCCCCAGTGGCCGCCCCACTACCTCGGATCCATAACCCTTGTTCAGCCTGGACCCCAACTCAGCCCCATGCTAGTTCAGTGCTTGGACTTGTGTGGACTGTCTCTGGGATGCTGTGTGTCTCAGTGGGTCTCATAGATGCCCCAAAAGTCTGCCACCCTTGGGGGAGGAGATCAGAGTGTTTATTTTCCCCCCATAATCAGTGGGATGCAAGGACTTGGGAAACCATCCCTGACAACACTGGACATTTGATGTGTATTATGGATTGATGTGAAATTTACTGGGTTGGGAAGGGAGTGGGGTGGGGGGACTTCCCTCTCTATGGGCTCAGCTGTGGGGGATGCCAGCAGGAATCTGCCCCCTTACATTTAGAGGAGATGGTGGTGGGAGCTCCTTCCTCTCGCCCAGCTGGAGATGGGGGATGGACTGTATTTGGGCTCATTGCACAGATCGTGCACTGAGGGGATGGAAGGGAGGGGGACCCCCTTGGGGTTGGCTGGTATTGCCAGCAGGGGCACTTCAAGTTGCACTGGGGCAGCGTGGGGGTGCCCTGGGGGAGCTGTTCCTGGGGTGCTCCTAGTTGCAGGGTATTCCAGCTGGGAGCAGGGAGAAGTGTGTTTGTGCCACCTGCTGTCTGTCAATAAATCTCTTGACCTTGCCTGGAGCTCTGTCCTTTGAGGTGGTGAGGCCAGCCCAGCTGTCATCCCCCATCAGGCACTACGGACAGGCCATGCCATGGCTGGGAGTTGGGCCCTGCTGGCTGCTGCAGCCGCCTGGGCCCTGGGCTTAGTTCGGGGGCTCATCTTTGCTCTGAGCGGGGCTGGCGCCTGGCTCCTGGGCGCCCCCTGCCTGCGCCGGGTTTATCACGCCTGGCTGGCTGGTGCTGTCCTCGTGGGGCCCCTTCTGCACCCCTACGCCGACCCCCACAGCGTGCTTGCCAACCCTCGCAACTTCTTCAGCCGGTCAGTGGGGCAGGGGACGGAGCCGGAGGGGTGGGAACTGGCAGGGTGGGGACAGAGCAAGGAAAGAGTGGGGGCCTGGCAGTTTGGGGACAGGGGGTTGGGCTGGCAGGCTAGGGGGCAAGGCAGCTGGAGGCTGGCAGTCTGGGAGACAAGGAAGGAGCTTGGGACTGGAGGGGCTTTTCCAGCTAGGGGGCAGAGCAGGGGAACAGGGGGCTTGGCAGGTTGGGGGCCAGAAGGAAGGGGAAGAGGTAGGGGCCTAGGAAGCTGGGGGCAACTGGCCTGGGAGGTTAGCAGAATGTGGGTCTTGGGCTGCCCCTAATGCACTCTTCTCCCCCCAGCACCTTCACAGCCTCGGCATGGGGTTGGACATGCATCCTGGCAGGTGGCTTCGGGCTGGTGACGAGCTACGGGGCGACAGGCCGGGTGCTGGCCCCCCTGCGCCCACTGGCCCGCCTGCTGGTCGGCACGGGGCTGCAGCGAGTGGCTGGCGCTGCCCTCGCCCTGGTGGAGGAGCTGAAGGGCCCATGCCCTGCACCCCCAGCTGCTGGCCCCCCCTGCAACCCATCTGCCCCACAGCCCCAGCCCTGCCCGCCCGGCCTTCCTGCTCACCTACTGCTGCCTGCTGCTGGCTGAGGAGCTGGCTGTCTTCCGGCACTACCTGGCACGTGGGTGCCCGGCCAGTGCTGCCCTGCGCCTTGTCTTCCTACTGGGTGCCCTGCTTCTGGGCCTTTGGAACCTGCTGCTGTTGGCCACAGCTGTCCATGGGCCAGCCCCTGGGGCCCAGGCCCTCGGCGCTGCCCTGGCCACACTGGCCTGGCACCTCACCTACTGCTGCTGGTATCGCACCCGCTGGTCACCTGGCCGCCCAGCCCACTGCCTTTTGACACCCAGCCTGCCCCCGTGAAAGATGCTGCCATCTAGGCCCAGTGCCCACCTGAGGGACCCTGTGTTTGGACCAAGACTCCCCGAAGGCTGTGGACCCAGGCATTTGGCCAAAGCTCCCATTCCCACCATGCCATGTCCTGGTGGAAAGGAGAGGAGGGTGCCAGGGCCCCTGCTCATTGCCATTGTGATGACCTTGCTTCACCATTTTGGAAAAAGACTGATGCCCCTGCCTGAGGAAATGGGAGGATGTTACTGGAGGGAGGACCCAGGTGTCCCAGAATGATGAGATGGAGACCCAGGCATCCAAGGCAGAAATAAAGTCGGGCAGCTCCTGCCCAAACTGGACAAACCCTTGTGCTGTGATTGTTGCAGGCAATGGCTGAAGGACACAGGTGGCTGGAGTGGGAGAGGGAGAAAGCTGGCATTGCAAGAGCAAGGGAGCAGGGGAGCCCAGTGCAGAGTAGTGGGGGGGGGTGGAGGGACCCCACCATTTTGAGAAGTGGCAGATGCTGAGGGAAGGAGAGGCCCCAAGATGTGCTAACCTAACCCCCCTGGTCTGGGGACCAGGAAGTGGACCCCAGCAATCAGGGGATGGGCTGAGCCTGCCAGGAACCCATCTCCATGGGAGGCTTGGGCTAGGATTGGGGGCACTGCTGTAAGAAAGCTCACAGCTCAGATGCCCACCCCGCAAGGAAGATCGCAGGCCAGACACACACCGTGTCCCGCCC
Organism: Podocnemis expansa; assembly: GCA_007922195.1. Taxonomy (NCBI): domain Eukaryota; kingdom Metazoa; phylum Chordata; order Testudines; family Podocnemididae; genus Podocnemis; species Podocnemis expansa. The sequence goes on from ML682134.1 coordinate 1,732,028, forward strand.
CGGGCGGCACGGCTGGAGGAAGTTCACAACCCGGGCCCTCCACCACAGGCTAGGGCACGGCTGGGGGCCGCTCGCAGCTCGGACACACCCTCCCCGCCGTCCCACTTCCGTCACTTTCGTTTTCACTTTTCGAGTCGCACCATCAGCGTTGCCCCCACCCCACCCCGAGCCTCATGGCTGCGCTGCGGGTCAGTCCCCAGGCCGAGGCCCAGGTGAGCGGGGCTCGGGAGGGGGGCGACGGGAACCACGCCGGGGAAAGTCGGGAAGGGGGGTCACCGGGCGGGCTGGTGGGGACGGACACGGAGTGGGGGGCTGGTGCTGGGGGCTGGAAGGAGCCGGGGGGACACAGCTGGGGTAGATGGGCGGTCTCGCCCCCCAAGTCCTACACCCCCCCGGGGGCCCGCGCGGTGACCCTAGTGGGGGAGGCATGGGGCACCCGGCTCCCAGTCGGCGGGGTGGGCGAGCGAAGGCCTCTCCACGCCCCGTCACCAGCGCAGATGAGGCGGAGCCGGGCGCGGGGGGAGAGGGGATCGGGTGTCGGGGGCTGGCGGGGAGCCCGGGCTGGGAAGGGGCTGGCCGGGTGCCCGGGCTGGCGGGGAGGGGGCGGCCCTGCTGGGACACTGACACCCGCAAACTTCCTCTTCCCCCCTCCAGGTGGATTCCTTCCGGACCCAGCTCTGCACCCAGGTGAGATGCTGCTGAGAGCGTCCCCCCAGCAGTGCCCCTGCCAAGGGTCGGGCTGGGACACAGAGCTATGTATTCCCCCCACCCCCAGTAGTGCCCTGAACCAGGGAGCGGGGGGCCCCCGGGGCTGTGAACTCCCCCAGGCAAGGGGAGAGCGGAGAACTGGAGCTGTGAGCTCCACCCCCAGCAGTGCCCTAACCCAAGTGAGGGAACTCAGATATGAATTACCACCCCATGCCCTTGTAGTGGGGGAGGGGAGGAACCAGGGCTGTGAGCTTCCCCCAGCACCCCCCCCAACTAACCTCCCTTCCCCACCCCTGTGCAGGCTGAAACGTTGGTTGGGAGCCAGTTTCCCAGTAAGATTGTTGAACTGGATGCTTTCCTCAAGGTACATAGGAGTCAGGGAACGGGGGAGTTGGTTGGGGGGGCAGGGGAAAGGTGGATGTGGGTTTGTTTGGGATAGGAGGGGGAATTGAGGGGGGCAGGGATGGCCAGTGTGGTTCAGGGAGGGAGGTCAGGACCATTTGGGGGCTGGGAAAGAACTGGGCTATGCAGTGGGGGGTGGGAACAAGGAGCAAATGGTCATCCAGAAGGCCCAGCTGCTCACCAGCTCCTCTGTTGCCCAGGACCCAGCCCTGAACATAAGGGACCTCAAGTCCCTGCGGGCCCCGTTGGACATCCCCATCCCTGACCCTGCCAAGGAGAAGGCCAAGGCTGAGCGCCGCAAGGTAAGCTAGGGCAGGCATGAGGGTCCCCCATTCCTAAGAACCAGATCTGGTGGTCCTCTGCCTTCCTTATCCCCATTTTCTGTGTCCTTCACGTGGAACAGAAGGAAGAGAAGGATGAAAAGAAGTCAGAGGAGGAAGATAAAGGTGAGTTTGGGGGCTTGTGATGTGGGGGGGGGGTCCTCCAGTGTGTGTGGGAATCTGTAGATCCAACCTTCCTCCAATATCTGTCTGTTCTCAGCACCTCCATGTGGCCCGGTGAGCAGCAATGAGACGGTTGTGGGGCTGGTGAGCCGAGTCAAAGCCGAGATCCAGAGCGCCAAGGAGGAGTTAGGGCTGGTGAGTGCTATGCACAGCTCTGAACAATGCACTCACTTCCTACACACCCCCAGCTCAGAGCAGTGTGCTACTAGAGAACGCCTGCCCCACACAGCTCCACCCCTACAATAGGGGGCAGCAGGAGCAGGGCACAGACCTATTCATCTCTTGTCTGCCCCCCCCCACCAGGTCTCTGTCTGGGTTCAGCTCCAGGTGCCCCGTATAGAAGATGGCAACAATTTTGGGGTTGCAGTCCAGGTGAGCAACACCCCTTCCCCACCTACCCCCAATTTCCCCTCCCCCAGCTTATTAACTCCTCTCTCCCCCTCCCCAGGAGAAGGTGTTTGAGCTGATGACAGCATTGCGGACAAAGTTGGAAGGATTTCAGACCCAAATTTCCAAGTGAGTCCTGATTCTGGGGGACCTTTTAGCCCCAAAGCCAAGTCTGAGAACCCTGTTCCCCACCTCCCTGCCTCCTTCCCAATTACAGCCTATTGAACTTGGTTAAAAAATAAAATGAAAAAGCAATCAACCCCCAAGGAAACTGGAGGGCAAAAGTGCAGGGAAAACTGCATCTGAGAAAAGCCAAGGAAATTAGATTGCAAAATCTCAGGTCAATGGAGGCAAATTTAGTTAAAAAGACAAAGTAAATCCCAAAAACTTTGTTGAAAGGAAAATTTGATTTTTCTAAAAGGCCAGATAGCAAACTTCATTAGATGAAAATTTTCAACTTTCCCTGAAATCCCTAAAGAATTAAACACCAAATGTTATGTTCAGTGCAGACAAATGTATTTAAAAAAAAACACAAGGAAATAAAATGCCAGAAATCTTAGTTAAAAACCAACAACTGGGTTTTTAAAAAAGCCAGATTTTGTGGAAATACAAATTAAGCTCACAAAATAAAGGGGGGGGGAATTAAACATGACACCAAGTTTGTTACATTTTCAAATGCACTGCAAAAGGGAGGGGGGAAAAGCTTTGGGCACAGCAAAATATTTAGGGTCATCAGAAACCAAGGAGATTTTAAATGCTTAATAAATTCCCTTCCCTAGAGGGAAAAGAAAGCATTGACCAGAAAAAGGAAAGTTGAATGCAAAAACATGAGATGTTAAATGTTACAGTTGTAAAATGATCAAGGAAATCTTAATATTTTGCTTTCCCTTTTTCAGTAAAGTTGCATTTCTATTTTCCTTAGTTGGGGGAGGGTGGGGAGTTGTGTTTTTTGGGATGTTGAAAATTTTCCACTTACGTTTACTGTTCAAAAATCAAATTTTCTTTGATTTTTTTTTTTTGCAGCCTTAAAATTTTGCACATCAAAGAGGCTTTTTGCATTCAAATTGTATTGATTTGCAGATTAGTTTTTGTATTTAAAATATTCTGGAATGTGTTTTTCCAAGTTAAATTGGTAGTTAATTTAATCCAAAACAAGGGTTTCCTTGGTTTTTTGGCAGCCATTTTCTGAATTAAGAGCAAAAATTTTCACCTGCAAAAGCAAATCTAAAGTGCGAAAACACCCCTCAATGTTTTCCTTCTTGTGAATTAAAATTGTCTAATTTTGCAGTTGTTTTTTGTTTAGTTTTTTGCTTTTAACATTTTCTGCATTTTTTCCAGAATCATAAAACTTATATTTTACTTTTGTTTGCATTAAAAATTAATGTGTCTACAATCAGAACTTATTTTTTTCCCCTCCAAGGTTAAAGTTTGACACATTAAATGGCTTCCTCTTTTAAAAGCAAAGAATATTTTGCACTTAAACAGTTTTTGCATTGCAATAGTTTTTACTTTACAAACTTAAATATTTGGCAGTTAAAAATTTTTGCATTCTACTTTCTCCTTTTCTGTGCAGCCTCCATATCTTACAACTTAAAAAGACGCAAAAATATACAGCATCATTAGCGGCAAAGGTCATTCAATGCAAAATAAGATTGCAAACAGGAAATTTTAATGTAAAAGGTTGTATGAAAATGTGAAGATTGCAAAGGAAATTTCCATTTTAATTTCCCTTATTCTTGCAATTTGTTTTATTTTTAAATTGGGAAATTAAAATGCAAAAAAATCGAATGCAAAATCTTTAACCTACTATTCTAAAAACACTGTACATATGCTTAACTTCAATACCAGGTGATATCTTGAGTAACAGGCCAAAAATTAAATATAGTACTTGTGTATATATGCATACAGGCATATGTGTTTGTCAGATTAGTAATGTAATTTGCAATAAAAAAGCTGAAGGGTAAATGCAAAAATTAAGTAAAATTATCTTGCAAAAAAACCAGAAATGCAATACATTAAAGGCAATTAAGTTATTTAAGCTTGAAAACCAGCAAAAGAAAGTTACACTTTCAAGAATCAAAAAGCTTTTGTCAAACACAAACAATTTAATTTTCTCAATTTAAATAAATAAATGCACATATAAAAATGTGAAAAACTGCAGAGATACTTTCCAGTTCAAAATGGTAATACTTTAGTTAGAATACAACAGAAAAAACAAATAAACAAAGAACCCACCAGCCAAGAAACTGATCATGCAAAAAAACTTAAAACCAAAATGCTAGCACAAAAGAGGAATATTTACTGCAAATGAATTGTGTTCAATGCAAATACAAAACATATGCATCACATTTTTAATTTTAAAAACAAAGCAGGCAATCTTAATGTGGTAAACAAACGAATCTGGTGGCACTTTTAAAGACTAACAAATTTATTTATCACATGAACTTTTGTGGGAGAAAATCCCACTTTGTCAAGCACCTGATGAAGTGGGATTTTCTCCCATGAAAGCTCATGCTATAAATAAATTTGGTAGTCATTAGAAGTGCTGCAGGACTCCTTGTTTCTTTTTGCTGGAGTAGACTTAACACACTACTCCTCTGGAATTAAATATGCTAAATTACTGTTGGAAGGAAAATGAGTGAACGTTGCAAATGGGAACAAACAAAAAAAATTTCACTGTAACCAGTGATGTATTAAAGCATGCCGATTTTTTTAAATAGCATTTAATGGGTTTGTGTTTAATATTTGCCAGTTGGAGTATATTGCCTTTAAGAAAAAGTGTTTGGATTCTGAAATTATCCCGTCTTTTTTTGCAACCCAAATTCACTGTGGCTTTCTGGAATTTATTGTTGCAAGCATCATGTTTTGCCTTTACAGATCCATGCATTTTAAATTCAATTTGTTCTCAGTATGAACAGCCTGTGGTGTTTTGCACGGGCTCATATTTTTGCACATTAAAATTGTTGGCTTATTGGCATTTTTTGTTTGAAAAACGACACATTGGCCATTTTAAGCAAGGAGTCCCGTGGCACTTTTAAAGCGTAATAAATTTATTTTTCACGTGAGCTTTCCCACTTCATCAAGGACTTCAGCCACAAAAGCTCATGTGAAAAATAAATTTGTTAGACTTTAGAAGTGCCACAGGACTCCTTGCTTACTTTGCTGAAATAGATTAATGTGGCTACCCCTTTGGAATCAGCCATTTTGTAAAGGCTTTTTTCCCCTGCTTCCAGCTAAACCAAACCAACAACCCCTGAAGGAATTTTAACAAGTCAAACAAAATATGTTTAATGCTGCAAAAAGGAGGGTGTTTTTTTTTAATGCCAATAAAACTTGATTAAATGCAAATATTGTGCTTGGAAGGCATAGCTTTCAATTTTATTAAATCAGGGCATGGAAAACAAGGAAACTTTTGCTGCCCAAGAACTTTATGATGGTCCCACTTGGGGAGACGTTGCTGCCTTCCTCTTGGGCTTCTTTCCTGGCCCCCAAATTTGGAGTTTAGTTCTGACTTATGATTCCCTCCACCCCCCAGGTATTTTTCAGAGAGAGGCGACGCAGTAGCTAAAGCAGCCAAAAATCCCCATGTGGTAAGTGTGTGGAACATGAGCAGCCTCCTGGATGCCTGCATTCCCCAGCGGGTGTGGGGTGGTTAATGTTTATGACCCCAACACCTGGGCTGCTCAGCAGGGGTGGGGTGCCATGTACTGCCTGGACACCTGGGTTCCCCTAACCTTAACCCCTCCCCCCCATTTCTTCTGCTCTGCCTTCCCAGGGCGACTACCGGCAGCTGGTCCATGAGCTGGACGAGGCCCAATACGCTGAGCTCCGCCTGATGGTGATGGAGGTCCGCAACCTCTATGTGAGTGGCAAGTTGGAGGGAGAACTGGGGGGATGGAGGGGAACAGCTGGGAAGGTGGAGAGAACTGGGGGAAGGAGACAACTGAGTTAGGGGGCTTTTAAGTGGGAAGGGGGTGAAAGCCAACATTAAATGGGCCCCAAAAGAAAAGGACCTCCTGGGGTAGGATGGGGTGCAGAGGAGGCAACCCCCCATTTAGCCTTAGATGCAGGCTGCACCCTGATATCAGCCTGATACCTCCCCATTTTACCCCTTCCCCAAGGCCATTCTCTACGACATTGTGGTCAAGAACTCTGAGAAGATCAAGAAGCCCAGGGGGGAAACCAAGGGCATGATCTACTGAGCGACATTTCACCCCTTGGCCTCCACCAATTGTGGGGCAAGCTGGAGAGAGATGGAGGCAGGACTTCCTGGCTCACCCCCTTGACTTCACTGCTTGTGCTTCAGGGATTTCGCTTAAAAAACCCCTAAAAGGCTCAAAGTCTTGTGCCAGGGAAACACTGGTGGGTGGCTTAAAAATCAAGGCAGTTAAGGAAGTGAAGCTTGTTTGGGAAACATTCCCTCCCCCAAAATTAAATGGCCCCAAAGAACAATCTTATAACTGTAGAGATGTAAAAATCCCCAAAGTTCTTAATAAAATGAAATAAAGCAACATCATGGCACCAAATTCTAGGCTGCAAAATGTTTGTGATGTGCCAAACATCCCAGCTGAGCTGCACAGGAGCTGGCACAGTGAAAACACAAACGAGAAAACTACAGCACCATAAACAAACAAAAACTAGTGATGTGGAGAGCACCCCCCCCCCCCCCCCCGCGCAATGGAGGTTTCTGTGGCCTTTTCTTTCCCATGACCAGTTTCTGGAGACAGGATGCTTGACATTTTCTGGGAATGTGTGGGGGGAGGAGTTGCTAAAAGTAGGGAGAAACACACACACAGCTCAGTTGGGGACAGCCAGCTGCCAGTGCTGAAGGGGTTTTCTTGGCATGCTCCAGTTGTTTTGCATTTGTTGAAGTTGGTGGCATTGATTTGGCCTGGTTTTTCATGCCTCAGTATATGGGTGGAGGTACTTAGGTAACAATGGATGGAAAAACCAAGGCAACTAAAGGCTATGCTAAAAAACTTTGTGAAAGCTGTCGTAGATGGAGCTGAGGGGGCAGGTGCTGGAGCTGGCAGAAGGAGGAGAAGAGATTTAATGAATAGAAAGGAGTCAGTGCAAGTCTATGAGGTCTTTCCTGGATGATGGATTGACATCCAGACTGGGGGGGGGGGGGGGCGCTCCATTTTTTCAGGGAGGTAAATCAGGCCCCAGCTTTCCAAAAGCCAGCCAATAATTCCATCAGGTACTTCCATTGGCTACAGCTGCCAGCTGGGCAATCTCTGCGTTGAGCTGCTGGTTGGTCCAGTCCCGTCTGATGTCATCAAGGTGGGCATCGAAGTCAACCAATCGGGTGTAAGCTTTGGCTTCCAGAAGGGATCTGCAGATCTGGCGGGAGCATTCCCAGTCACGCCACATAACCCTCAAAGGGACAGGAGGAAACCCGGTGAGTCCTTGACACCTGGTCCTGTCCCTTCATGCTGATGGCTGGGAGCATGTGAGGTGACCTCCTGGATTCCAGCCTGTCTACCTGATGGCTGGGAATGTGGGAGATGCCTTCTCTTTCACCAGGGTCCCATTCCCTCCTCCTGAGATATTGGAGAGGTGCCATCCCAGATGTCTGGGACCCCTCCCCAGTCCTAGGTCATTCCCCAAGGGGCTGGGCAGCACGGGGACACACACACACACACACACACTACAGGTGAGAGCCCACACTCACAGGTTCTTATCCTTTGGCAGCCAGTGCTGGTCCTGTTGCTCCAGAACAATGATTGGGGGTACCTGGGGATTCATGGTCAGTTTCCGGTTATCCAGCTGGGAGAAATAATAAGAGGAGGGAGTCAGACCTTTTGAAGCTGGCAGGGTCCACTGCTAAAACCCCTTCCCCAGCCTAAGGGGAGGTGGCACTGGGCCTAGCTTCAACTGATTTTAGGGGACAGCTAATGATATAACAGGGATGGATGTGGGGGCCAAAGGTTTAAAACAGGGGATTCAGAGGGGTACACTGAGGAGAGAACCCTGAACAGCGCCCACTGCTCCCAGAAGCTGTTGAGGGAGCCAGTGGATGCCACTCAGAGGAACTCTGCCCAGACACATGCTGTGACCAGTGAGCGGCAATAAGCCCCAGTCACAGGCCCTCCCTCAGCCAATCTCCTCACTCTGGTCTATAGACAACGAGCTTGGCACATGGCAAGAGATTGGTGAGGAGGTCCCGTGACTTTGTAGGACCATGGCCAGGGACGTGTGTGGGGAGAAGAGCAGCCAGAGCCACAGTAAGAGGTTCTGGCGGAGCCTTTGCAGGGTGGATAAGGCACCCCTGCAGCCTCAACCCCAAACCTGGGGACCCTGGAGAGCACCCCCAAATACCCCTTGGGAAAGGCCCATCGCAGCCCCCCCCCGCCTTTGACAGGCACCCCTGGGGGCGCAGATTGCACCTCACCATGATCAGCACAGCGTCTTCGAACAGCTCAGCCAGGCGTCCGGCCGTCTTCAGGACCAGGGGGGAAGGGCTACATGGGGGAAGAGAGGTCAGGGAGAAAACCCGGAGACCCCCTCCCGCCCCACCGCCCGGACCCCCCCATACCTCGTGTCGTCCAGCCCGGCCTTGGCCTGGTAGCAGCCGGCCAGCAGCAGGTTGGAGCGCGAGGCCCAAGCGTCGACCTGTGCGGGGGAGAAGTGAACAGGGGACACCCCACGCGGAGACACGCCCGCCCCCACCCAGCCCCACGCCGCCCCCATGCTCCAGCCCCGCCCCGCCGACCTGGTTGAGCGCCACGTCCAGCATAGCGCCCAGCGCCGCGCCGCGGTGGAAGAGCGGGACGCAGTCGGCGAGGCAGAGGCAGGCGGGGGACCCGGCCCAGCGCCCCAGCAGCAGCCCCGTGACGGCGGCCGAGGGGTGGGCGGCTGCGTGAAGCCGCATCTTGGCGTAGGCCCGCGCCGACAGCTCCACCTCGCCCATCGCCGCCTCCGCCAGAGCGCATGCCAACAGCCGCGCCTCTGATTGGTGCCTGGCCTGGGCCTCCGCCTCGCTCTGCGTCCATTGGCTACTCCCCCCCCCGGCCCCTCCCAAGTCCTCCAAGACCACAGAAGTGGCGGCTAGAACGGCTCCGTAAGCGGAAGGCGGAAGCAGCCGTTCCCCGCAGCCTGGGGCGGGAGAAGAAAGCGGGAGCGCGGTGTCACGTTTAAAGCCTAACGCGTTTAGTTATCGCTGACGTTTTCAGGGGAGAAAATCCCACTTAATCAGAGTTCTCCCTTTTCAACGCGTCTGACGAAGTGCGCTTGTCTGCTCCAGAAGCGGCTGTGGGTGATAAATGTGTTAGTCTGTAACCGTGGTACCGGACTGTCTGCTGCTTCTCCGGGACTAGATTGCCGGGGTACCCCTCTGGAACGGATCCCGGGAGGGGGCTGCAGCGTTACCCACAGTGCCCTGGGGCACTATGGAGCGGGGGCTATTAACCACAATTGGCTCAATGGGGGTTACAGGGCACTGTCCATGGGGCCAACACGCCATTACACATCATGTTGCAGGACCCAGGCACCAATGGGCCCATTTTAATAAATAATTTCTTAGTCTTTAAATGCCATAAGACTCCATGTTTTTTTTTCAGGCCCATTTTCTTATGCAAGATGCCATCAGGCTCCAGGTGCCAAGGGGCCATTACCCATGATGCCCCAGACTGAGACCCCAGTCAGGGCATAGAGGCAATTACCTACAATCCTCTGCAGTAGAGGCACTCATGGGACAGTAAAAATAAGAGTCCTCTGGCACCTTAAAGACTAACAAATTTCTTCAGCCATAAGCTTTCATGGACTCTAACCCACTTTGTCAGATTCATAGGACTCCCATTGTTTTTGATGTATGCACACTACACAGCTACACCTCTGGAAATCTTCATCATGGGACACTTATCCATAATGCACTGGAGGTCCCACTACCTCATCTACCAGAAACTTATTACCCATAATGCCTTAAGCACCCAGATGCTAAATGGCCTTTTGCTCACACTGCCCTGGGACCAGAAAGCAAGAGGCACATTGCCTGAGCCGCTGGTGCGTTGTGGGTAGCAAGGGACCCATTACTCATGATGCTCCAGACAGATGCCAGTGCTGAGCACACAGAAAATTAACCACAATGCTCAGAGGTAGAGGCACCCAACTTCTGGAACAGCATTACCCAGTGGGTCCCATTATCTATGGAGCCGCAGCCACAGAGGAGTCATTACCCACCGTGCCCTGGCACCAAAAGGCCCATTACACACAATGCTCTGGGTTTTGTTCCCCACCCTAGGCCCACCCTGGATGCCAGCACAAGAGGCAGGGTCAGGTGGAGCCATTTATTTGCATGCTGGATACAGCCCTGTCAGTGCCGGGGGCAGGACCTACTTGGGGAGCAGTCACCCCAGCCCCTCAATACATGGAAGGCTTCTCCTCTCCTTTGGGGTTTATCAGTTTCTCCAGGTTCTGAGTGAGGATGTGGTACAGCTCCGCCTGGTGGGAGAGAGAGAAGAGGGAGCTGGGGGGGGGGGCAGCAGAGCAAGCCCCTCACTGCCACACTCCCCCAACAGAGACCTCCCCCCCACCCCCCACTCCCGCACTCACATAGAAGCCCCGAATGTCCAGCAAAATGGTCCGGATCTCCCCATATGCTGCCTCATCCCGCTCATGGACAAGGGCCCGGTAATCCATCTGAGGGAAAAGCACATGAGTCAGCCTGGCTGGGGCACTGCCATGGGGAAACTTGCAGCCTCAGCATCCCATGCCCCCAATGCTCAAGGCACTTTTGTGGGGAAACTTGCAGTCCTCACGTCCCCCCATCAGCTCAGGGCACTGCTTTGGGGAAGTTTGCAACCCTGGAGATCCCACCCAACCTCTCCACTGGCGGAGGGCACCGATGTGAGGAAACTCACAGAACCAGACAACGCCCTAGCCCTGCCTCCACTTGCTGAGGGAACTGCAATGGGGAAGCTTGCAGCCCCAGCACCCCTACTCACTCACCACGTGGGTCTCCTTGGAGGCCTTTGCCACAGCATCACCCCGCTCAGAAAAATACCTGATGGGGAGTGAGAGAGAAGAGGATACAGACTATTACCCACCTCGGGAACCAGAGGCGGGGACACAACCTACAACGCCATGCAGGGCCGTAACTAGGATGGGGCGATTGGAGCAAAGCTCCAGGTGCTGAATTTAGAGGGCAACACACAGTCGGCGGCACAGCCCCTAGCTGGCCCCTTCTTCCCACCCGCCCTCTAAAATTCAGCACCTGGGGTGGTGAGCAGCTGGATCTGTCCCCAGCTGCTGCTGGAAGACAGCAGGGGGCTAGATCCAGCTTCCCACTACCTTCTGAAGGCAGCTGGGGACAGATCAGGTCCCAGGCCAGATAGGGGCTGGGTCGGGGGAAGGCGCATTTAGGGCTGCTTGCCTCGGGCTCCAAAACATCTAGTTCTGGCACTGATGCCATGGGTGTGGGACTCACTTGGAAATGGCTGTCTGGAAGCCTTCAACCTTTGTCTTGACAGCTGTCACCCGCTCCAGAACCTTCTCCTGTGGTGGGGGGAAGAGGTGAGATGTGGGGGCCTGCACAGGAGGCAAGCTAGGGGAGGTCTGGGAGGAGCCTTACCTGAATGGCCACCCCAAAATCATTCCCATCCTCAATTCGGGGAATCAGGTGATGGATCCAGGCAGTGACCTGAAGACAGAGATGACGACAGTGAGAGAGGGCCAGGGCACCCTGCCCCCCTCTCCCCAGTGGACCTCTCTTTGGCTTGGGAAACAGCTGGAAGGAAGCTTGGAGCCCTGGAGTCCTCCCTTCTCCACCCACTGGGGGCACCCCTGAAGGGAGGCCTGGAGGCCTGGTGCCCCCCATCACACACCCATTGGGGTACCACTGCAGGAAAGCTTGCAGACCTGCAGCACACACTGGGGAGATTGTGAGGGTGGAGGGCTCACCAAAATACATTTCTCCTTCAGCTCTCGCACTTCCGGCTTGATCCGATCCAACAGTGCCACCACAGTCTCGTTCCCCTTCAGGTAGCCGCATTTGGGAGCTGGGGAGGGGGAAACAGGGGATGAGTCCCCAACCTAGCCCAGGCCCCCAATATCCTGCTCGCCAAAGTCCCTGAAACTCACTCTCCTTCTTCTCCTCCTTATCGGTCTCCATGTTGGCCGGATCCTGGGGGGACAAGGGAACAGGAAGTTTTAGTGACTCAACAGCTGGGGAGAGGGTGTGATGGGTGTTACCCCAAAACTCACCTCATCCTCATCCTTGGGGGGTGGATCGGGGATTGGGATATCCAGGGGGGCCCGGAGGGTCGAGAGATCCTTGATGTTCAGAGAATCCTCCTGCAATGACAGGAGAGTTACCTGGGGTGCCCAGGGGCAGAGAACCCCCCCCCCAAAGTTTCAAGGAGGATCCCAGCATGGGGTGCTCTCTTTGGGACAGGAGCATGCAGTGGGCACCCCAGAACTGGATAAGTCCCAACACATGGGGATGCTGACATCACATAGGGGTTTTGTGGGGTCATTCTTACCTTCAAAAATTGATCCAGCTGGAAGATTTTTGGAGGTAAAAATGTGGACAGGAATTGCTCAGCCTAGAGGACAGAAAAAGGGGGTCAGAGATGGTCAGAGGGGGTTTTGGGCGGAATTAAGCAGAGAGCTGGTAGATTTACCTCCTTGAAAAGTGTTTCCTTGAAGAGCTCCACCTAAAAACACAAAGGGGGAAAACAATGCAGCTGATGCTGGGGCGGGTCACAGCCACACACAACAGGGCCCAAGTCCCTCTGCCGCCCCCTCCCCTCGGTGCCCCCACCTAGCCGGTCCCTCCCCTCCCCCACGACAGCACGTGGCCGCTTGGGGATTCCCGTGGGGAAGCAGGAGGGGACCGGGCCGATCCATGGGGTGACACAGTCTTTGGGCTGCTGCGGGCCGATGTCTTTCCGTGCCTTGGCCTCCCCCTCATCTGGCCTGCACCCCACGATGAGCCCCATAGGGCCCCCCGGACCCCCTACTTGTCGACTGGACTCCTCGCTGACTTTCACAGTGCAGGCCTTGGCCATGGCGGGCGGGGGTGGCCGGGAGTGGGGGGCGTGCGTCTGTCTGTCCGGCTCCGACTTTGTCCGTCCGTCCGCGTAGCCCGGCTCGGATCAATCCCGGCCCCTTTCGATTTCACTTTCCCCTGCCCCGCCCCGCCCCGCCCCGGGGGCAGTGCCCCCCCAGCTGCCCTGCCTCCGCCCCCTTGGGATGCCCCTCACTGCCCTGCCCACTGCCCTCCACTCCTGGTCCTGGGTGCCCCGAAACCCTCGCTTCCCCCCACGCCGAGACCCGCCCCCGCGCCTGGCCCTGGCTTGGGGTCCCCAAGACGTGCAGTATCCAGCGCTGGGTCCCTTCTTGGGGTCCCCCTTATCCTCTCGGTGCCCCCCCCAGGGCACCACGGCAAGTCTGGGCCCCGCCCCGCTCCCCGGACTGACCCCCGCTCCGAGACCTGCCCCCCCTGCCGCCCCCCCACCAGCGCGGGGCCCCCCCTGCCGGCCCCCCACCGGCTGGTTTTTGTCTCTTCCGCCCTCCTCCAGCGGGCGAGCCTGGCCGGGACCCGCCGCTCGCAGGTCAGACCCCCGCCGGCCCCCCAGGGCGCCCTTGCACCCCCTACAACTTCTCGGGCCCCCTGTGCCCCCCACATCCCCAGCAGGACCTCTGCATCCCCGCCAAACCCCCTGCACCTCTCAGCCCCCCTCCCAGAACTTGCTCTGCCCCTGCCCCTGCCCCTGCCCCTGCCCCTGCCCCGACCCCTCCTGCATCAGCTGCCCCACTAGCTGCTGTGGAAGATCGGGGTACAGGGCCAGGGGGTGGCTGGGGGTGGGGTATCAGGTTCTGTTGGGGGGGCAGAGAATGGTGTGGAGGTTCGTGGGGGGCCTGGGGGAGAGAATCAGGGTATGGGGTGCTGTCTGGTGATCTGGGGTACAGGGGTGGGCAGAAGCAATTGGAGCACAGTGAGGGATTGGCATGGGGAATGTGGGTGGAGAGGCATGGTGAGGGAAATCGGGGTATGGCAGGAATGAGGGTATAGTGGCGAACTGATAGGGAGAACTGAGGTATGAGGGGCCTGGCTGGAGCATAGGGGCCAGTGGGGCAGGAGGAAGGGGGGTATGGTGGGGACTGGTAGGGGAAATCAGGTCATGAGGGCCAGTGAGGGGAATCAGGGTGTGGTGGGGGAATTGAGGTATGGGGGTGGGCAGTGGGAGGAATCAAGATGTTGGAGGGCCAGCAAGGTGAATCAGGGTATGGTGCCAATGGGGGAAGCTGGGGTGCTGCAGTAGGCAGGAAGAACTGGAGCAGTGGCTTAACCCTTCGATGTCCCCAGCCTGAGTCATGGCGCAGGTGGCCATCCCCCTCGAGGAGTCCCGGTTCCTACAGCTGCGGGAGGAGCTGGTGCTGGTGCTGGCCCGGAGTCCAGGAGAGCTGCACCCTGAGACTGTCCAGAAGCTGGTGGAGGCCCCCTTGCCCCTCCATGTCAAGTATCGGGAGATCGATGCGCGGGGGATTCTGTGCGCCAACACACAGGGGCAGGTAGGGCTGGGGTGCCCTAGGTGGCGGAATATGGGGTAATTAGGAGGAGAGCACTCGGGGGACAACAGGAACTCTGGATGGGAAGAGAGGATCTGAGAAGAAGGGTACTGAGGGATTAGGGGAACATCGGGAGGGAAGTTGGGAAGCTGCAGGGGAAATGAGGGTGCAGGGGAGTGGGAGTCTGCTTTAGAGTGCCCCCTGATGGCCCCTGCCCCTGTCTACCCCTAGCCCCCAACCTGCCTACGAACCATTTCTACGGCCCTCAACATTTTGGAGAAGTATGGGAGGAACTTGCTGAGCCCAGTGAAACCCCGGTTCTGGCGCGGGGTCAAGTTCAACAACCCTGTCTTCCGCAGCACAGTTGACGCCATCCAGGTGAGAGCCTAGCCCCACTTCTGCTCTGCTGACCCCTCTTGGTCCTTCAGCCCATGGATCCCCCAACCCCTGAATTCCAATATCCAGCCACCCTGTCTTTTGCAGCACAGGCAATTCCATACAAGGGAGATCCCTGAACTCCCTACTTCCAAAAGGGTAGCCATGTTTGTCTAGTTCAGCAAAAGAAGCAAGGAGTCCTGTGGCACTTAAAGACTAGCAAATTAATTTATCGCATGAGCTTTCGTAGGGGAGAATCTCACTTCGTCAGATGCTTTGAAGATGCATCTGACAAAGTGGGATTTTCTCCCGTGAAAACTCATGCGATAAATAAATTTGTTAGTCTTTAAGTGCCACAGGACTCTTGAACCCCTAGGTTTCCCAATCGCCTGGCTCCCCAGAACCTGCCAGCCTCCAGGTCTTCCCATGGCCCCCAATCACTGATTCTCCTAAACATCCAGCCCATGAACCCACCTCAGCCCTCAATCGGCCCTCAGTCACTGACCCCCATGCTGACCTCGACTCCGGCAGGGTGGGCGAGACGTCCTGCAGCTCTACGGCTACACGGAAGAGCAACCAGATGGACTCAGTTTTCCCGAGGGGCTGGCAGAGCCCGATGGCCGGCGCGTGGCATCTGTCACTGTGGATGTGGTGCTGCTGCGCGAAGAGCTCAACCTGCTCCTCTCGGTAGGTAGGGGCAGCCATGGGGGCTGGGCAGGTGGTGCTGTGGGGAAGGGGCCAGGCCATGCAGCAGGGGGCTGAGGAAAGGCTGGGGAGCTGGTACCATGGGGCAGGAGAGCCTTACTCGATCTTTTCCATTTCAGAACAATCACCCAAACCCTAACTTGCTTCAGGAAATTCTGCAAGGATGCCTTGAGGTGAGGGGGCTTGGGGTGGGGGGGGGCAGGGTTGGGAGAGTGGAGCTGAGGGGCTGAGCTGGGGTGGCAGCTGGGTCTTTCACACCTTTGTCTCTTCCAGGCAAACTCCATACCCGACCCCGTGCCTCCCGGATCCCTACCCCAGACGAGTACGTGCAGCTGGTAGAGCTGTGGGAGGAGAGGGTTGGATGCTGGCTGGGGGTGTGGGGGCAGGTGGCAGCAAGGGGCACTGTGGAGAGTTGGGAATATTGTGGGCCACCAGGGGCCTGGCTTTTGGGGACAGGTGGCAATGGGGGCACTGGGAAGTGGGGAGGCACTATGTAGAGTGGAGGGGGTGCTGTGAGGTACGGGGTCTGGCTGGAGGGGAGCAAGCAGGCGCTCTGGAGTGCAGGGGGGCAATGAGGGGGGGCCTGACCGTGGGGTGACCCTTCCTCTCTCCCACCCCCAGGGCTGGCCCCTACAGCAGCCTGCCAGCTGTGTGGGCTGGAGCCAGCATCTCAGCACTGCCCTGAATGCGAACAGAGCCTCTGCCCTGAATGTGACCAGCTCTTCCACAAGCACCCGGCCCGGGCCCAGCACCAGCGCCGGTCCCTGGGCGAGCCAGGCTGGGGGGCCAGAGCCCTGGGCCAAAGGTAATGGGGCCCTCCCGGACTTTTCTGCCCCCAGGTAATGGGGCCCCCTTCCCTGAAACCTTGAACTCTCAGGACTTGGGAACCCCTGAATCCTTTTTACCCCAAGATATGGTAAACTACCTCCCAGACACCCTGATCCTTGCAGGAAACGGAAACCTCTCTTCTTCTCCCCCCACCCCCGATCCTGCAGGAAATGTGGGTGTCTGAACCCACTTGGCCCTCAGGCAAGAAGTGATTACTGGTTAAAAATAACTGATGATAAATAAAATGAAAGATTTTTTAAACTGCCCACCCTCCACACTCTCTGTTTCCACAAAGAGGCCTCAGTTTTTGGGTAATGATGGAGTGAAAGCCAGCAGCTGGAGTTGAACTCATGCAGGCACAACGTTGCTGTCTGGAAGGGGCAAATGCAGGCAAGAACTGAAACCTGGAGGCCACAAACCAGCGCTTCAGCTCCAAATAAAACCCATTGCTTATTACACCTTTGCCATGAGAAACCCCACAAAATGTGGCTGGGGCCTTCACTGCTTTTCCTTTGGTTCTCTCTGGTAAAACATGACCCAGCACGCATGTTACCAGTGAAGGAAACAAGGAAAGGGAACATTGAAATTGAATGTTTAAAAATTGCATTAAAAAATAAATGACACAATAATATTTAAAAGGAAGACAAAAGAAAAGACATAATTTAAAACTGTTTTGAATTTTGTATTTTCTATAATGCTAAGGAAGACGCCTTACAGTCTTTTTCACCTGAAAGCATAACTGGATTCAGACACTTCCAGTGGTTTTCTTCTTTTCTGTCTTGTTAACAGAAAAAAAGCAGAAGAAACTAGTTGCTGTTAAAACCACCACCAGTGAAATAATAACAACAACAACAATAATAATAATTCATTTAAAAATCCAATTAAACCTCCCATTGTTCAATTAAAAAGGGGAAGAACACAATCCCCCCCTCCCCCCAAGTTAGACAGAAGAATAAAAGCCACAGTATAAATACCTGCCTTGAATTACCTTTGGGCCATAACAGTCAGGAAATGCCCCCAAACTGCATTAAAATAAAAACCAGACCTGAGCATGGAAATTTCACACACTTTTGTTGCTTTTCATCTTTCGTCCGGTTTGAAAGATATCTGCCATGAGCAGGAACAACCATGAAAAATGAGACCTAGTGGAATAAAAAGGAAATTAAAATCAAAAGCTGTGGCAGGAATGAAAAGGAGACTGGGCTGCCAGGGCTAGATGAAGGATCTGGGTGGCTTGGGGCTGCCCACTCTTGTGGGCTTCCCCACTGTGGTGACACGCAGCCTGGGGGGATCTGGGGCCTGGCTGGTGCTGGGGGCAGTACGCAGCCTAGTGAGCCGTGGGGGAGAGCCAGGGCCCTTAGGCCAGAGACTGTGGCCTGTGGCACTCCTGCTACGATAATAAGCTGGCCACCCTGGACAAATCAGCCTGTCCAGGGGTGGGGCAGCCAGGGTGACAGTGGGCACCGGCCACTGCTCAGACCAGCTGGCTGGGACTGGATTGTGGTGGGCCAGTGGGACAGCCCATCCCCCCAGTTGTCTGGGTCTTCAGCCCCTAAAGCAGTGGTTTTCATAACTTAGCGTTGGGTCCCAGTACTGGGTAACAGATCTTCAGGCGGCATCCCTTGCTGAAAGACTGGAGTGCATTGCTCGAACAAGTAATTGTTGGGTCTCAGGCATAAATTATTTTTTTCAACTGGGTCCTGAGGAAAAAAGTTTGAAAACCACTGCCCTAAAGGTCCTGCCTGAATCCAGCCCTGAGGGCCATACCAGGTTTGTCCTAAATCCAAAGCACAAAATCCCACCTGCAGGGTACAGATGAAAGCCCCTTCTTTCCCCTACAGCTCAGGAAAGGAGGTCAGTGGTGAGAGGGGGAGGATTTTGGGGGGATTAAGCAAAAATAAAAGGGGTGCTGTGAATGAGGGGGAGAGGAGCAGGGGGGCAAACTCTGATGTCCAGGATGGATGGACACTAAGAGAGACATCCCCTTCTGGCCTGTAAACAGAGAAGCCCTTCAAGCTAGGTTTTAGTCACCCAGAATTGAGTGGGGCGATGGGCTCAGTTTTGGAGGCCCCACTCCCTCCCACTGCCTTGTTTCCCTGCTCCCTGGTATTGGGGACCTGGCAGTTTTGACCCTGCCTTCCTCATCCAACTTCCAGGTCTCCCAGCCCTTTAAACTCCCCAGGGGAGTTCTGGGTCATGTTCCATTCAGTTGCCAGCAGTGGCCCCAGGTCATTATGGGTCCTTGCTTGGGAGGGCTGGAGGGGAGCAGAGGTGGGGGAGGGAGGTTCCCAAGGGGAAGGGGCAGGGTATGGGAAGAGAGTTAATTGGGGATGGGATTTGGGAGTGCAATGAGGGGATGAGAATATTTTGGGGGCATGGAGGACATAGCCAGATTTGGGTTGGCAGTGGGGAGATTTGAGGAGCATGTGGAATTTGGGGAGCTGTGCGGGGAC
Organism: Podocnemis expansa; assembly: GCA_007922195.1. Lineage (NCBI taxonomy): Eukaryota > Metazoa > Chordata > Testudines > Podocnemididae > Podocnemis > Podocnemis expansa. The sequence goes on from ML682134.1 coordinate 1,750,902, forward strand.
TTGAGGGCAGGGAAACAGATTTGGGGACCACAGGGAATTTGGGGGGCAGTGGAGAAATTGGGGAGGTGCCAGCTGTCTTTCTCACCCCCCTTTCCCCCCCCAGCCGGCTGATGGAGCCACCTGGTGCTCGCCCAGCCCTGCCCCCCAAGCCACGCTTGCCATGGCTCTGCACCGCCTGCCGCACCGCCAATGAGGCACTGGCTGTGCTGTGTGCTGGTTGCGACCGGCCCCGAGGCTGTCCCACTCCCCTCAACCCCTTGCCTGAGGGAGAAACCAGACGGGGGAGCTGGGCCTGCCAGTCCTGCACTTTCCTCAATGCCAGCACCACTGTGCTCTGCGCTGTCTGCGAGCGCCCGCGCCTGGCTGGCCGCCCTGATCTCCGGCACCCCCCCGGATGGCCTCCCAGACAGCTCAACAGCACAGGTAAGAGGGTGTGCCCCAGTCCCCCATGTCCCTCCTGACCTGCAGCCTATGCCTGTCATTAACTCCTTGCTCCCTGCAGCCAGTGGGGGCACCTGGCTGGCAATGCGAACACTGCACCTTCTGGAACCAGCTGCCTGGGCGAGTCTGTGAGGTTTGCAACCGGACCAGCCAGCGGGGGGGAGCCAGCCCCAGCCCTCACCCACCCCTGGAGGAGAGGGGACCCCAGCGTCCAGGCAAGCCACACCCCCTCGCACCAGAGGAGGTGGAGCGAAGGCGGCAGGAGAAGCTGCGAGAGGATGGGATGAAGCTAGTGGCCCTGATCCGGGTGAGAAGCCCCTCCCCTTTTCCGTAAGCCCCTCCTCTGTGTTTGAAGCCCCTCCCCTTTTCCGTAAGCCCCTCCTCTGCGTTTGAAGCCCCCAACTGCTCCCTGACTCACTTTGAAGCTCCGCCTTTTCTGATAGGTATCAGCCATGCAGGCTCCTCCCCTCCTTTGTACAGGCCAACAAGGACCCTACTGGAGGAGGTGGGTGTGGCCTATCCAGGGGGTGGGGCTTTCTCTAACCCTGCCCTTCCTCTGGGTGGGGTTACCTCTAATTCCACTTTCTCTCCAGGGCAGGCCTTGCTGTAACCCCACCCTTTTCCCCAGAGGGCAGAGCTCTTTCTAAGCCCACCCTCACCATGGGGTGGGACTCCCTCTAACCCCGTCCTCTTCCCAGGAGGCGGAGCTGGTGGGGGTGCCCCCCCGAGGAGGTGTGGGCGGCGCAGCGGTATTCAGGGGCGGAGCTGCCATTGCCCTGGCTGCGGACGGAGCTGCCGGCAGTGCTGGAGACTGTGGCGGAACTGGCCACGCAGCAAGGGGCAGATGCCGAGCTGGGTGCCATTACCCAGCAGGAGGCTCGCATGGCCTGGGCCCAGAGCCAGGGTGATCTGGATGAGGCTGTCAGCCGCTGCTTGGGTGCCCGGCGCAGCAAGGTGAGGGCAGGGCGGGGGTTGAGCTGGGAGGAGGGCCTTGGGGCAAGGGCGAGGTCTGAGAAAGGGGAGGGGTTTGGGTTAGAAGGGCGGGGCAGGGCTTGTGCAGAGGGCAGATGTGGCTGAAGGAGTAGAGGAGGATTAATGAGAGGTGAAGAGCACAGGTGGAGGATCCAACATATGTGAGGGGTGGGGCCTGAGGGTGAGAGGAGCTTCAGAGGTAGGGGTAGGCCTGTGGGAAGCAAGGAGTGGGGAAAAGGGCAGGTTCGGGTCCAGGCTGACTCCAATGAGTGCCCCCTGCAGGTGCGGGAGCTGGCGGCACTGGGGTTTGAGGCACGGGAGCCGGTGCTGGCGGCCCTGTACCAGAATGGTGGCGACATGTGGGGGGCACTGACTGAGCTGCAGCGCCAGGAGTTGGAGCCCTTCCACCGGCGCCTGTGGGACCCGGCTGAGCCCCACATTGACCTGCAGGCACCTGACCGCCAGGTTAGAGCTGTGGGAGGTGTGGGTTGGGGTGGGGAGAGGATTTGGAGTGTGCTGGTCTTCTGAGGCTTGGGGGGGCTTTCCAGGGTCATAGGGGGTATCTGGGGTCCAAAGGGTTTGGGGATCCATGAGTGTGTGGGGGTTTCTGGGTGCACACGGGAGACCCGGGGGGGGGTTCAGGGGCCAAGGGGAGGATCTGGGCATGGGGAGTGCGCAGATGGGGAGATCTGAAGGTGTATGAGGGATCTGGGAGCATAGGGGGATGCCAGGATGGGGTAGTTCAGGGTTTCTAAGGGCATGGGGAGATCTAGGAGTGTAAGGAGCATACCTAGGGAGGCAGGAGGAGTTCTGGGGGTGGTGGAGATCTGGAGGAGTGTCCAGGGCCCACCTGACCTGTTGTCCCCCCCCAACAGGCCCTGCTGCGACGGCTGCTGGCATCGCTGGCACTGCCCAGCTGGGGACGGGCCGAGCTGGTGCTGTCGCTGGCGCAGGAGCAGGAGGCTGCTGGGGGGGCAGGTGGCACTGGCCGACATCGTGGATGCCGTGCGGGCCTCACCTGACCGTGCCTTCATCCGCCGCCTGCTCAACTGGGAGTGTGCTGTCTGTGGCTGGGCCCTGCCCCGCAACCAGGTACTCCCCCCGGCCAATATCCCCCACCCCGGCCTGGGCCCCCATCACTTGATATGTGCCTCCACACCCACCAGGCCTCTCCCATTCTTTTCCATCGCCTCCTTGTACCCAGACGGGTCCCCGGACGGCTGGACCTCCCCCCCTCACACAGGCGGGTCCAGCCCCCATCTCAGCTGCACTGCCCCCCCCAGATGCAGTCGCTGACGTCCTGCGAATGCACCATCTGCCCTGACTGCTTCACCCAGCACTTCACCATTGCCGTAAAGGAGAAGCACATCACAGACCTGGTGTGTCCCGCCTGTGACGCACCTGACCTGAGTGATGAGGCCGTGCTGCTTGGCTACTTTTCCACGCTAGATATCCAGGTGCTGCCCTCCTGAATCCTCCTGTACCCCAGAATCCCCCTTGCCCCCCCAGATAGTCCTGAACCTCCATGCTGCTGGGTCACCCCTCCAACTCTCATGCCCCCCCCACAACCCTCTCGAATTCCCCTGAGCCCCCCAAAGTGCCACTCAGCCCCCCTAGTCTCCGAGAGCCCCAAATGCTCCAACCCCCCAAGGAGCTGGGCTACTTTTCCAGGCTGGATATCCAGGTTCTGGGAATTGTACTGTGCCCCACTCAGATATTGTGTCTCTGGGGTGCCCCATCCCCATGAACCCCCAGGAACAGCCCCCCATCCTGAAGAGCCCCCCTGAACTCACCCCTCACCCCATCCCACCAGCTCCGTGAGTGCCTGGACCCCGAGACCTATGATCTGTTCAGCAAGAAGCTGATGGAACGGGAACTCATGCGGGACCCCAAGTTCCAGTGGTGCACTCACGTGAGCAACTAGGGGTGGGGCCAACCTCCCAGGATGGGCCTGATGTTCAGAGCAAGGCCAGAATTCCAGGGCAGGGACTGGGTGTCAGGGGTAGACTCTTGAGTGTCAGGGTGGGGTCAGAATTTGGGGGTGGGGCCTGGGTGTTGGGGGTAGGGCCACAATTCAGGGGTGGGGGCAGCATGCTGGGGGGCACACTGAGTGCTGGGGTAGTGGGGGGAGGGGAGAAGGAGGAGGCCTTCGTAGGTTTCTGCAGTAGTCTCTCTGGGGTTTAGGGGGCTCTTGGGTGCTTGAGGGTCTGTGGGGGTGTGGTCTCTGGGATTCAGGTGGTCTTTTGGTGGATGAGGGATTTGTTGGGGAGGTCTCTGCATTTCACTGGGGTCTCTTGAGGTTTGTGGGGCCAGGGGACTCCTGGTGGGTTAAGGGGGACTGTCAGGGGGGCTCTGTCTGGCATTTGGGGGCATTCAGGGGTCTCAGGTTTGAAAGGGTGTCTGGGAGGGTTTCTTGGGGATCTGTCTCTCACTCCACCCCATCATCTCCCAGTGCTCGTTCGGGTTCATCTATGAGTCGGAGCAGGCGGCTGCCCAGTGTCCCCAGTGCAACAAGAGCTTCTGTGTCCACTGCAAGCGTGCGGTGAGGCGGGCTAGACCGGGGGGTTGTGGGTGAGCACTATGGTGGGGCCAGACCAGGGCCACTGGGGGGGGGAACAGCTAAGGGAGGTACAGGAGGCAGGCAGCCCAGTGTTGGGTGAAGTCAGGCTGGGTGGGGACACCAAAGGAACTGGTGGGGCCAAACTAAGGCCCCCGCTCCCTCCTTGCAGTGGGAGCCACAGCACCAGGGCCTGTCGTGCCAGGAGTTCCAGGAGTGGAAGCGAACGAATGACCCCCAGTACCAGGCCCAGGGGCTGGCAGCATATCTGCAGGAGAATGGCATCGGTGAGTCCGCAGCCTCCCTTGCTCCCTGGCTCTCCCTCGCTTTTCTGACTCTCCTCCAGATCTCAGGCCCTGCCCCAGGTGCCGCTGGCTGGAGAGGCCAATTACTTCCCTCCATTTAACCCCCAACCAATCTCTTGTCTCCCCTCAGCCTGCCCCAAGTGCAAGTTCCCCTATGCACTTGCCCGGGGGGGGCTGCATGCACTTCCAGTGCTCCCAGTGTCGCCACCATTTTTGCAGTGGCTGCTATGGCCCCTTCCACACCAAGAACGTAAGGGGGCAGGGCTTGGCAAGCGGGTTGATTG
>ML682134.1:1755470-1849724 GCA_007922195.1 Podocnemis expansa
CCACACCAAGAACGTAAGGGGGCAGGGCTTGGCAAGCGGGTTGATTGGGTGGCATGTGACTGTTGGGTGTGGTGCGGTGGGTTTGTTGGGGGCGGGCGTTGGATTAGTTGTTGGGTGTTTGTGTGGGGAATGGGTGTTGTGTGACTGTTCAGTCTTGTGTAGTGTGGGTGTTGTGTGACTGTTGGGTGGTGGTGTGGCTATCAGGTGGAGCTGTTGGGTTGGTTGTCAGCTGTTGTGTGGGGACCGGGTATTGAGAGGGGGCCAGTGTCGTGTGACTGTTGAGGGCAGGTATTGTGGGGCTGGCAGGGCTGTGGGGGGTGGCTATGGCTGTCGTGTGGGGCTGGGCATTCTGTTATGGGCTGTGCTGGTTATTGGGGGCTGTGGGGCTGGCACAGGGAGGGCTGCACTGTCGTGTCTCTGTCTCCTCCCTGCAGAAATGTCCAGTGCCAGGGTGCCCAGTTCGCCAGTCCCTGCATGGCCACCACCCGCGTGACTGCCTCTTCTACCTGCGTGACTGGGAAGTGGAGCGGCTGCAGCATCTCCTGCAGGTAGGGCATGGGGCCAGGGGCTGTGAGGGGGCTGGGATGCCAGGGGGAGCATCTGTGGGGCATGGGTTGCCAGGGGACTGTGGAGCTAAGTGGCACCCAGAAGGAGCAGGGTTGTGGATCTCACTCTCAGTTCCCCCCCCCCTTCAGGAGAATGGCATCATCTTCAACACAGAGCCACCCACTGGGACCCGCCCAGCACCTGGAGGTGAGAACAGGGAATTGTGGATAGTCAGGCAAGGGATTGTGTGTAGCTAGGTGAGCAGCCCCCAGGCAGGACATTATGTGTAACCAGGTGATGGGCCCCATACAGGGGATTGTGGGTAGTTGGGCAGGTGGCACCACGCGGTGGATTGTGAGTAGCTAGGCAATGGGGCCTGGGTCAGAGGATTGTAGGTAGCTGGGAGAGCGGTTCCAGGCTGGGGATTGTGGGTAGGTGGGTATTGGCATTACCCATCATACCGTGCATCCCCAGGAGGCTGCCGTGTGATGGAGCAGAAGGAGACGCTGACTGGGCTGCGGGACGAGGCCTGTGGGAAAGAGACACCCACTGGCTATGCCGGCCTGTGCCAGTGAGTGTGGGGAGCTGGGGAAGGCATGGGGGATTGGAGGGCCTGGAGCTGGGGGTTGGAGATGTGGGGGGAATCAGAGGGTTCAGGGCTGGCGGAAATGGTGGCAGGTGGCGTGGGAGCTGGGGGTGTGCACAGGGCCAGAGTTTGAGATATGGGTGGAGCTGAGGGCTGGAGATGTGGGGGGTTGGGGGGCATGCAGAGCCCTGGGAGCATCATGGAATTGGGCGGTCCGTAGGCCTGGGGGTTGCCGGTGTGGGGGGATCAGGGCATGCAGGGCTTGGGGTTGGAGATGTGGGGGGAGCCAGGCATGAGGTGGCTGACCCCCACTCCCACAGGGCACACTATAAGGAGTACCTGGTGAGCCTGATTAATGCCCGGGCGCTGGACCCTGCGCGTCTCTACTTGCTGCCTGAGCTGGAGACTGTCTACTGCCGTCACCTGGGGGCACTGCCCCCCCCGCATCCCTGCTGAACCTGATGACACTTACCGTGGGCGCCTGCTGCAGGTACCCGCTCCACCCTCCCCAAGGACTTAGGGGCCTCAGGGGCAGAGGGAGTCTGCAGTTCCTGAGCATTAGGAGGTGACGCCCCTGATGGATGGGATGGGTGGTTGGGAGAATCGGGGGGGGGGGGGGAAGAGGATAACACAGTGACACCCCCTCACCCTCCTCTCTGCCCCTCCACAGAAGCTGGTGGATGAGGTGCCCCTAGGCCCCAAGATCCCACGACAGCGGCAGTGACTTCCTGATGGATGGCCTAGAAGAACTGAGACGACGCCAAAGGAGGGGGGAGGGCTGAGGGGTGATTTGGGGGGGCTAGGGGTTTGTGGGGTCTCAGCACCCCAGGGAATTAGTTGGAGCAGCTGGTGAACCTCTCTCCTGAACCCCATCTCCCCCTGCACTTCAGGGGACCCTGACATAGAAACTTGGCTCTGAACCAGTGGGCTCTCTTGCCCCTCAGCTGGGGGTGATCAGACAGTGGAAGGGGGCTGCCCCCTCTCCCCCTCCTGGGGGCAGCAGTTTGGGGGCTAGGACACTGGAAATCGAGCCCCACTGGGGTAACACGAATCGGGGGTGGGGGTGCAGGGAACCTACCAGCGTGACCCCAATAAAAGCCTGTCAGCCAAGCCTGTCTCAGCATTTTCATGCAGGAGCAAGTCCCCCTAAAAGGTCCGTGAGCCCCCGGGCCGACCCCCGACAGCCAGGACGCTCCCAGTTCCGACCCTCAACCCCCCAAACTGCCCCATCCCCCCAAGTCCCGGCCCCTGCTTCCGCGCCGTGCCGCCCCCTCCCTCCCGACTGCCCTGGCCGGCCGTCTGTCTGCCTGTCTGTCCGGCCTGGGGCGGCCCCTGGCGGCTGCGGAGCGGCTCTGCGGCCACGTGATTTCTGGGAAAAGGAGCGAAGCGGCGGAGAAACGCGGAAGGAGGGAGGGAGCGAGGGTGGGGTGTGATGTGCGCTGACGGAGGAAGAAGGCGAGGTCGGACGGACAGACAGACAGACACCGCAGCTCTGGCCGGTACCTGCAGGGACAGACCGACGCGCTGCTCCGGCTTGGCCAGGTGGGAGCTTGGTGAGGCGGCAGCTGCTGAGCGCTGGGAGGGGATCCCCCGAAACTTCCCAGCCTGGGGGACCTGGGGAGGAAACTGGGCTGAGAAGTGGAGAAGATGCGGCTTGAGAAGGGGGTGAACAGAGACGGGTTGAGAATGGGTGTGAAGTGGGAGAAACAAGGTTAAAACGGGGTGGGCTGGGGGGGAATCAGATTGAAGGGGGAGTGGTGGGCTCAAAGGCGCTGAAGTGGGGGTGCCATGGGGTGCACTTGCATGGTTGCTCTGAGATGTCTTGAGAGGAGTGACGGGTCACCCTCGGGGGTGGGAATGAATTTGGGGGGACCCAGTGACAATCAGAGGGGTGGCACTGGCACAGGCTGGTCTGGCAGGTGGGGGCCCCAGTGCTGACAGCAGGGGGTTCCATGGCAGCACTAGGGGTGCTGATGCTACTCCCCCCACACACCAGGATGGCATCTGGCCGGGCCCGCTCAACAAGGAAGCTGCGCCAATGGGTTGTGGAGCAGGTGGAGACGGGGGGGTTCCCGGGGCTCGTATGGGACGACCCCCCTGCCCGGACTATGTTCCGCATCCCATGGAAACATGCCGGCAAGCAGGACTTCCGCCATGATGAGGACGCTGCTTTCTTCAAGGTGCGTGCAACACACACGCCACACCTAGCATTGGGCAGCATGCTGAGCAGTACCGACGATGCAACATACAAAGACTACACGAGCAACATGCTAAGCACATGTTAAGATGTGCTAACAGTACAATACTCAAGCAAGCTCATGCGAGCATAGTAAGGACATGGGATGAAAACATAATAAGCATATGGGACTATGACAGGCTAAGGACATGGGACAGGAGCACTCAAGAGGCAGGCTATATACATGCCAACAGCACATAGAACTAGGATATGCTAAAGACTGAAGATAGGGGCGCTAAGAACATGGGGGGGGGACAGAATAAGAACACAGAAGCAGCCCTGGCTAACCTGTCACTCCCACCAGGCCTGGGCGCAGTTCAAGGGCAAGTACCGGCCAGGTGATAGAATAGACCCAGCAGGCTGGAAGACCCGTCTGCGCTGTGCGCTCAACAAGAGTCCTGAGTTCGAGGAGGTGCCCACACGCTCCCACCTGGATGGTGCTGAACCTTACAAGGTGTATCGTCTGGTGCCCCCTGCTGAGCAGCGCCCTGGTGAGTCCTGGGATTCACCCCACCCTGGAACCCTGGGGTCTGGGCAGCCACTGGCTAATGTCATGGCCCTCTCAGGGACCCCATTGTCCCCTCCAAATACTATCACTCGTGTTCCCCCCCACCACCCCAGGGACTCACTGTCCAGGCAGCTACCAGTTGATGTCACAGATCCCTCAGTGACCTCCCCCCAGGGATCCAGGTGTGTGGGCTGCTACTAGCCACTGTTAGAACCCAGGCAGCCCCACTTGATGCCACGTCCCTACCACTTCCCACTGGGATCCTGGTGTCCTGGACAACTCCCTGCTCTGCCCTTTCCCTGCTTTACACCTTCGTATTGTCCCCTCAGCTCCACTGCCTCCTTTGAGGGGCTCCCGGCGGGTGAAGAAGGAACAGCCTGACTCCTCCTCTGAGGGGGATGAAGTGGGAGGCAGCGGAGGGGCTGCCCAGACCCCCCTCACCCTGGAGATGATTAATATAGTAAGTCTGGAGGAAGAGAGGCAGTGGATCCAGGGGGGGTCTCACATGGTTGGGGTGCAGGGGTTTGTGTCTGGGTAGGCTGGGAGAGGGCTGAGGTGTGTCTCGGGGGCCTGAGAGGAGGGCTGGGGTGTGTCTCCAGAGGCTTGGGTGTGTCTCCTGGGGGCTAGCCATCCCATCTCATTCTCTTCTCCCCCCCAGGGCGTGATGTCCGAATCAGAGCCTGCGGCCAGCACCTCCCATAGCGCAGACGATTCGGGTATCGACATCAGTGAGGGCAGCTCAGATGCTGGAGTCCCATGTGAGAGATGGGAGGGTTGCCCCGGGGGACGCTGGGGGTCAGTGGGTAGTTGGGAGCAGGATGGAGATAGTGGGGAGTTGGGAAGAAGGATGGGGGTAGTGGGGTGTCAGGGGTCAGAAGGGAGTTGAGAGCCAGGACGGGGGGGTCAGTGGGAGCTCAGGGGCATTGGGAAGCAAGACATCAGGATTGCGGGGGCTCAGTGGGAAGTTGGGGGGGGCAGGACAGGTCAACAGGGAGTTGCAGGGCTGGACAGGAGTCAGTGGTGGTCAGAAATCTGGGCGGGGGGAGGGTCAGTGGAGGGAGTTAGGGGCCGGGGAGGGCTGAGTAGGGAATCGGGGCAGGATGGGGTGTGTCAGCCCATGCCATTCAGACCTTGTTTCTTCTCCCAGCCCTGGATCTGAATGAGATTGTCATTAACTTCACACTGGAGTCGGGAGTGTCCCTGCCCCCCATGGAGGGTAAAACCAGCCTACCCACCCCCACCCTATACACCCTGTCCTCCATAGTCCTACCATAGTTCTATCCTGTACGTCTTCCCTTGCACCCTCCCCTCATCCTTCCTGTCCCCCATGCCTCAGCCATCCCCCATCAACCTCTGCCCCACAATTGCATCTCCCCCTTCCTCATGACCCACCCTGACCCCCGTCTTTTTCTCTCCAGACTACTCGGTGCTCTTCTCGCTTTGGTACAGTGGCCAGCTGGTATGGCAGGAGCGGCTGCCCCCTGGTGATTTCCTGGTGACCCCCACGCCGGCACCTGTGCCCCCTGCCCCCAGCTTTATGTCACGGGTACTGCTGCCCCCTGCTGAGGGGGTGCAGGACCCTCCCAAGCGGCAAGCCACCCAGGAGCTGTTGGGGGCGCTAGCTAAGGGGGTGATGGTGGCCAGCTCCCCCAAGGGGATCTTCGTCCAGCGCCGCTGCCATAGCGGAGTCTACTGGAGGGGCTCTGGGGTGCCCCCCAAGCCCGCTGGACCCACAGAGCTGCCTGGGACCCTTGGCAAGCTGGAGAGGGACGAGATGGTGCAGGTCTTCAGTGGGGCAGTCTTTCGACAAGGTGTGTGGGACAACCTTTGACCCCTTTATCCCCATTAGGCCCCTGACCCCGCTATCCTCCAGTTCTCCTGTTTGACTCCCAAATACCCTTATGTGACCCTGACATCCCCCTGCTGCCTCCACATCTCCTATATTGTGCCCCGCAAATCCTCCCCAATAGCCCCAAACCTCCAGAGCAGGGCCCCCCCCCATGCATCCCACAATGCCTCAGACTTTCACCCTGAGAGCTGGGCCCCTACTAACCATATCTCATGGCTTTCTCTCCACACAGCACTGGAGCTGTATCGTCAGGGTCTGGGCGTGCGCCCTGAGCCCCATGTCACGCTGTGCCTGGGTGAGGAGCTGGGGCAGCATGACGGGCCTGAGGACAAACTCATCACCATCCAGGTGGGTGGCTGGGGAGCAGGAGGAACCTGGAGGGTGGTGGCTGTAGGGCTGGGGAATACCAGCACCATGGCCATGCGAAGGATGCAATTCAGTTTTCCAGGCTAGGGCAGGGAAGTGGTGGGAGGCAAAGTGCAATGGGGGATGGAGGGGGGGCGGTGCATCCTAGGATAGCAGGTTGTGGGGTGAGTGGGACATTGTGAGATGGGGAGGGCATGGGAGCATCGAAGCATTGTAGGAGGTTTTGAAGGTAGTGGTCAATTGTGGGAGCAGTGATGCATTGTGGCAGGTTGCTTGTGAGCAGAGGTGTATCATGGGAGGGTACCAGGAAGCTAAGGTGCATTGTGGGATGCTGGGGGTGGCCACGCCCTGATGTTGTCCCTGCCTCCCACAGATGGAGCAAGCCTTTGCTTCGAAGCTGCTGAACATGCCCGAAGTAGAGATGGCATCCACCTGCCTCCTCTCCCTGGAGCCCTCCTTTACCCTAGTCTGAGGGGACCCATATGTTCCAGAACCTGTCAGTGCCTCAATTTTAGAAGCCCAAGGGTGTGACTTCCTAGCTCATCCCTTTCAGGCTGTGTACTTCCTGTTTTGTCCATTCTGCAAGGAGGGATTTCCTGGCTTTTGAACTATGCTGGAGCAGTATACCATCTCTTCCCTGCTTGGTTGGTGTGGGACTTCCTCTTTGCTCTCTGTGAAGGCAAATGGACTTCCTGGAGTTTGAGAACACACTTGAATGCACTTTCTGATGCGTCCAGTCTGAGGGAAGCAATTCCTGGGGGTCTGGAACCAGCTGGGGCAAGTCTTTCTGTTATGTCCATTGTGGAGGGGGGACTTTGTGTCTTGACCATCGTGTAGGGGGTGGGACATCCTGTTCTGCACATTATTGAGGAGGCACCTCCTGTCATTTGGAATATGTAGAAATAGGACTTTCTGTTTTGCCTATAGATGTTATAAGGGTGAGATATCCTGCCTTGGCCCTGGTAGTGCTGGAACTTCCTGTGGTGAGCATTGTAGGGCCAACAGATCTTCATTGTGTGCCCTTCTGTCCATGGCAGAGGAAGCTGCTTCTTCAGTTTGTAGAAATTTTAATATTCCAAAGGCCCCTCCCCTTCACCCCTGGCAAGACTGTATCTGCCCCCTATCAGTTGCATCCATAATTAAGTCCTTAAGCTTTGGTCCCTTTGCACTTTATCCCCAGCTGCAGAAGACTTTATAAACTATGTCTGTCTATATTTTAAATAAAGTTTTTTTTCAATTAGTCCTCTGAAACTGGCTGGTTAATCATGAGTCTTATTATTATAAATTACTGTGATTTATTACTTCAGTTATTGAGAACATTACTGTTAACATTTATTACCTGTTACTATTAATATTAGCAGCTAATACATACTCACGTATGTATTTAATCACCAGTGTTTGTTAGTGATTATTATCAGTGCCATTTGTTGTTAATATATGTAGACTGAGTGATTAGTTAATAGTAATTATTTGCAATATTAATATATTAATAATTCATATTTAATAAATCAGCCAGTATTAAATATAAAAATTAGTAGTGGTTAATATATGAAGATAACATTGACTAATGAATCTAATTATTCACAATATTAGGTGTTACTTCATATATTCACCAATATTGAATATAATTGGTGTATATTTAGCCATTGAGTTACATTGATTATAAGCATTAGTGATCAGTATAATTTGTCACCAGGAGCAGCACTCAATCTATTTTGTAGCCATTGTAAATTATTACTGGTTTGTAAATATCACCCAATGGCCTTTTTTCCTATTTCTTATCAAGCTTAGCAATCAGTATAGTTCATGGCCTGTATTATCCATTATTAATGTTAATCAGTGGTAAATCAGATTATATTAACAATTTTATATTCTATAGTCAGTATTATACATTGATATTAATTAGTGGTAAGGCTAGTAATTAGCCTTTATTCATTGGTATCAGTGGTTTAACTAGAGATATATAATAAAATCATGATACCGTTAACATCATGCATAAGAATAATGCTTAATATGACATACATGTAAGTGTTTTTAAACACTCATATCCATACCACTTTTTGTAAGGGCAGGGGGAACAGGGTTGGGGCTGTGGGAAAGACCACCCCTCAGTGGGTTTTGTTCACGTACATAAAGATTAAGAGGTTCTGTAGCAGGTGTAATAGATAGACACTCTCACCTGGAGAATATGGCAACAGCTGTTGGCACTGAAGGAAGGAGGGTCTTGGCACCAGTGACTGACATGCATAGGGGCTGTTTGCCCCAGTCACTTCTATGGGAAGGGCCACTGAAACAGGTGATTGCAATGGGAGGGACTGTTGACAGTTGTGGTTGATGTGGGGGGACATTGGCACAGGTGAATGACAGAGCAGTGGTTCCCAACCTGGGGTCCCGGGACACCCAGGGGTCCATGGATGTGTTGCAGGAGGTCTGCAAAACCTCTCCCTATTGGGGCCAGAATCCAGCTGCAGGCCCTATGCTCCCCACCAGGGCTGCCTCTCCCTGCCAGTGGCTGGATCCTGGCAGGAGGATGGGGCCACGGCAGGGGCAAGGGCAGAGGGCCATAGCCGTCATGGCTTGGCTTCCCAGCAGCAGGGGCCATGGTGATGGCGGTGCTGCTTGCCGGCTGTCTTAGTAGCATCACCAGAGTGGCACAGGCCAGAGTCTGCCTTTGTGGGCCAGATTACATAATCAGCCCCGGGGGGGGGGGGGGGGGGGTTTTTAAAAAAGGGGTCCCCCGCGGGGGAAGGGTGGGGACCCACCGCCATAGAAGGTGTTCCTGGTGGCGGCTGATGCGGGGGGCTGTTGGTACCAATGATTAACATGGGGGGACACTGGCACTGGCTGGTGACAGGTGCAAGCAGGCCATTGGCACCAGTGACTGACACAGAGGGGCTTTTGGCACCAGTGACTGACATGGGATAGTAGGTAGGTTGTTGTCACTGGCCATTAACATGGGGGTGCTGTTAATGCTGGTGATTCATGCATGGGGTCTATAGGCATCAGTCATTGACATGGGGGGACTGTTCGGATGAGTTAATGACATGGAGGGGCTGTTAGTACCAGCAGTTGATGCAGGGTGGGACTATAGGCAACACAGACAGACCTGAGGGGAGCTATTGATACCAGTGATTGACATGGGAGGGCTTTTGGCACCAAACACTTTTCTTGTTACAATAGGTGAGCTGACCTCACCTTCTCTTGTTTGAGTCTAAACTACTGCACCCATTTGTTGTAACTGTCTGACCTGATCCTATGATCCGAAGGGGCAGCAGTGTTAGTCTAGTTCAGCAAAAAAAAAACAAAAAAAAAACCAAGGATCAAAGTGTCTGACGAAGTGGAATTTTCTCTCAGAAAAGCTGATGCAATAAATAAATTTGTTAGCCTTTAAAGATGCCGCAGGACTCCTCTTTTTTGTTTTGCTGAATTAGATCAACAGTTACTCCTTTGGAACTTGTCACCCTTACAGGGTAACCATGTATGGTCTAATGCAAAATATATTGTGCTTGATGTTTTTGTAGTACTTGTGATATACTGACCATTACTGTGATGGTGATGTGACAGTCCCCTCCTGTAACCCAGACTGGTGTGCTGCTGTGCTACCTCAGTTTTCCACTCCAGGCGCTGACTTCCCCTGTCCTACAGCATGAATCCCCATGTGACCCAGACCTCCTGGGATAACCTTCTGAATGTGCCAAAAGCAGGGTAAGCTGCAAAACCAGGGACGAAACCCCAAAACCTCTGACGGATGGGGCTTAAACCAGTCTCCCACTCAGTAACAAAACATGCTTCAGATTCCACACTAGTCATCACCAAGCATAACAACATAGAAACAGCCCCCTTTATTGCACATCAGATTCTCTGGTTCCCATCTAGCCACTGGGTCTCCTAAAGAAATAGGTTCTTCTGACCCCAAAGCACCAGCCACATCACCCAGAACAATATAGGCTTGCATCTTACCCAAAATACCATGCTGCCAGCCAGTGCTTTAGTAACCACAACTGAAGGCTTAATATAAAGGAAAAGAAACAAAGCATGAGAGGTGTTAAAAGATCAAAGTGAATCACATACATACATATGATTTAGAGTCCATAGAAAGCACATCCTTGAAGAATCTGTAGTTTGCAAGTTAGTCCCATTCCCTGGTATGCACCCAGCATGCGGGTGGGTCTCAGTCCTTTGTTCAGTGTAGCACAATCGTTCCAGAGGAGGATGCTGGGTGCAGACAGGCTGAAGTCTGAAGACCAAAATGGAGATGGGGTCCCTGCCTTTTATCATCTTTGGCTCTCCCCATGCTCTCAGGGTCCCTGCCAAATCAAAATGGAGCAGAGTCACCTGGTCAGCCTATGTCACTGGTCAAACAGGTTTCTTTTGAGGCCCACTGCAGCTGGGAGCTTTTGAAGGGCAATTAAGATGACATTGGTTTTGCAAACACCCAGACTGGGATTGCCTCAGAAACAACTTGGAACCCAGCTAAAAAGAAAATAGATTTTTAATGTCTAATACAGCTTGATACCTATATACAATCATTCTTAGCAGATTGCAGCCTTTCTAAGGATACCAAGCATGGGATATTGTATATGGATTATTACAAATATGAAATATTAATATGAAAAATAATCTTAAACAGTTCCCTAGACCCAGACAGCATCCCACACCACTCCTCCATCAGGTCACACCCAGCCACCTGTGGGTAATCCATCACCCAGTGAGGAGTGCTCTCACTAGCTGCTCATGGGATAGTCCTCCAGCAAGTGCCCCCAGTCCCAGATGCAACCCTGGGAGCAACTATCTTACAAGGTTCAGTGCCCCCCTCTGAGCCTTGCAAGTGCATTTAAACTTGTCAGTCAGTTTAATAAAGAAATTGATATGCACCAGCTTTTGCTCCCACTGAGATCTTTACACATTCTCTCATTCAACACTGCACTGCTTTGGGTAAAACAAACATAAGTTCATTGACTACAGTAAGACTTTTAGTGAATACAAGGCAAACTAATATAAAATCAAATGATTAATCAGTCAAGGAGATAAGCCACAATCAAATAAAATGAAAAGACACATTCTAAACTCAGGTCACGGTTACTAGTCTCTGTCCAGCTTACCCATGGGCCTGGCAACACAGGGTTACTTACCTGTAAATGTCTTCGAGATGGGCTGCTCACATACATTCTAATACAGGGGTGTGTGTGCTGCAGTGCATGGTCATTTGGAAGCTGTTTGCTCTAGCCTGGTCTAGTAAGGTCAGGTGCCAACACGCCCCCCCCCCGCCCCCCCCAGTTCTGTACTCTGGGAACAGTATACCAGTGGTGCTGACCCTGTCACCCCATCCCTTCTTTCCACTGACTCTGAGAAGTGGGGATGGAGGGATGGTGTGGAAGGTAGCTGAGCAGCCCATCTTAAAGAAGGACAGCTAAGTAACCCTCCGTTCTTCTTTGAGTGCTGCTCAATCCATTCTAATGCAGATGACTTAACAAGCCATATGTAGGATGGTGGGAGGACTTATGGTCGCCCTATCTACATACAGCATGGCTCTGCCTAAGACTGCATCGTCCCTTGTCTAGTGGATGATGGCATAGTGCAAGGTGAAAATGTGCACTGATCAGGGCCATCCCTAGCGGGGGAGCAGGTCCCAGGGTGACTCAGTTTGTGCAGGGCCCCCCCCTTTTAAAGTTTGCAGGCAATGTTCCCTCTATGCCCGTGGTTCCCAACCTGTGGTCCGGGGACCCCCCCAGAGGTCCGTGGACACATTGCAGGGGGTCTGCAGAGCTTCTCCCTACCCGGGGCTAGAATCCAGCTACAGCCCTGATGCTCCCTGCCAGGGCTGCCTTCCCCTTCTGTGGCTGTATCTTGACAGGGGGGATGGAGCCACAGCAGCTCCCCAGCAGGGGACCACAGCTGCTGCGTCTCAGCTCCCCAGTGGTGCAGGCAATGGTGGTGGCGGCGCTGCTCACCAGCTGTCCCACTGGTGTGGGCCAGAGTCTGCCTGTGCAGGCCAGATTACATAATCAGCTGGGGCGGGGGGTGTCCACAAAGGTTTTTTTGGTTACAAAGGGGGTCCCCAGCCTGAAAAAGTTTGGGAACCAGTGCTCTAAGATGATGATGCAGCTGAGCAAGTTTCCTGCTGGTTCTCCAGGCCTGAACAGGCTTCTTCCCTGCTGCCCGCTGGATCCCCAAGTGCACCCATAACTTGCTCAGCTGCATCATCAGCTTAGAGAGAACACTGGGCAGTGTCATAATTTTTCCTTAATAAAATCATAAATGGCTAGCCCTCAGGCTAAAAAGTTGCAGAGAGAAGCAGAAAAACATGACCTGACTTTATCCTAAATGCTCAAAACCCAGAAGTCAAAGAAAACAGCTCCCCCTTATTTATTATTTCTTTAAACATCTCTTTATTTTTAAGTGAGTTTTAATGATATATTTAAGCCAGACTTGTGACTATTTTTGATGTTTGGGTGGAGGCAATACTGAATGTGTCATGGTGATATTTCATCAACCTCACAGCCAAGTGGACAGGAGCACCTGGAGGTACTCTTTGTGGTTCTGGTTTTCTGTTCAAGATGGGCACACAATTTTACAAGTTTAATAATTTTTCTTAGATCAAGTTTTTGTTAAATTGAAAATTCAGGGAGAGATGCTATTTTTGGATGATATCAAGAAATAAATCCAGGTCCTCTCTCACCTTACAGTACTAGATTCCAATTGTCTAATGTATGTTATTTCCTTTATGGTGCCTAAATCTCTCCTGTTACATCTTATTTTAATATATGTATTCATACATTCCTCATTGCTTTGCAGGTGACCTGATGAAACTCAGGTAAGGATGGATGCGAGGAAGAAACAAGGGACCTTTGGCTTCCTCTCATGTAAAACAAACAAGGAGTCTTGTGGCACTTTTAAAGCTTTTAAACTTTTATTTATTTGTTAGCTTGTAAAAGTGCCACAAGACTCCTTGTTTGTTTTACATCAGGGATTCCTTGTCTATTTTGCTAAACTAGACGAGTGGTTCCCAACCTTTTCTCTGTCATGGCACACCTTGATCCCTTCAAATTTTTTGAGGCACACCACCATTACAAAACTCACGGGTATTCAAATTAACTTAAATTACTTATGAATATTCATGAACCATGGCACATTGTTTCAGAAATACTGCTATGTGGGGTCATAGGGGTAGCAGAGCAGGGGTGGCAAAACAGAGGAGGTCACGAGTTGTGTGCAGTGGCAGGAGTGAGTGTGGGGAGCAGAGCAGGGCAAGGGTGGCAAAAGAGGACAAGGGGACACATGTGGGGAACAGCACAAGGGTGGCAAAAGAGAAAAGAGGATGGGAGAACAAGTGTGGCTTGGGGGGGCAGGGAGGAACCTGGGGAGTGGGAAGGTAGGGCAGGAGAGCATGGCACAGCACCCACTTCCCCCTTCTCCACAGTGGCACCCTGCCACCCAGGGCAAATCCTCACCCACTGCTGCTCCCTTCCACCCCAGTGGGTCCTGTTCCTCCCCTCCCCCAGCCCCCTTCTGCCTGTGATGGACCCTCCCATCAGTGCAGGCGCCAGAACTAGGCCTCTATACCTGAGCTACACCCCCCCCCAGATACACACCCTCTGCTACACAGCCACTCCCATCCACCTCTGGCACACACACACACACCCTGCCCCATGCAGCCCTGCCCCCCAAGGGCTGTTTGCAGGCTGCTGACACAAGCTGCTCTGCCCTGCAGGGGGAGATTCACACACTCCCAGCCTCCCCCAGCTCTCTAGTGGCTGGGCTTAAGGTGGAGCCTGGTTTAAAGTGCAGCCACCTGAATGGTGTGTTTGGGCTGCTCCTGCTATTTTGAGGGACATCCCTGGAATTCCTCATTCTAGTGCCTTCCTTTATTTTTACGGGGTAGAATGCTGTTTGCCTAAAAATAGGGAGCCCTGAACTATGTTCCAGTGCCTTCCCCCGTACTTTAACCCCTGCCTTTTCCCAGCCCTACTCAGCCCCGGTGGCTGGGCTGAGCAGGGAGGGAACTTTAACTCCAGTGCTGGGGGATGCTCGCGGCACACTTTGGGTGCTCCCGTGGCACACTGGTTGGGAACCACTGAACTAGACCCAGCATCGTCGCTGGCTGGGGAAGGGACTGGGGCATAGCCTGCAAGCCCCTCCCCCAGCCCGCAGGCCCCGCCCCTGGCCCTTGGCCAGGGACAGGGTCAGGCACCGCTGTGTCGCTGCATGCTGCTAGGCCCCGCATCCCCGGCTGCAGATGGGGCCAGAAACAGCCATGGCCAGCAGGGTCCTGCATCTCTGGCCAGGGATGGGGCTGCTGCCAGCGCATGCGGTGGGGCCCCAGATTGCCTGCCGTGGGTGGCTGGGCCCCGCATCCCCGGCCAGGGACAGGGCCGGAAGTGGCCAAGGGCGGCCAGGCCCTGGATCTCCAGCCCAAATACGGGGCACCGGTGCTGGGGTTCGGGGCATATGACCCAGGGTGCCCAGTGCCAGCGATGCCTCTGACTAGACCCACACAGCCACAACTGCTTTTCTCTTTGCCATGCTTTGGGACTGGTGGTCTGACTTCAATCAATGCCTATGGGGCATACTTGCAGTGCAGAAGGAAGGACAAAAAAAAACTTCTTTAATGGCTGTGTTCACCCACAGGCATTATTTCGATACAAGTTGTGTTGCAACAACTTGTATTGAAATAATGCCTTATTTCAAAATAACTTAATTTGAATTAACAGTTTGTTAATTTGAATTAAGGAAAAAAGCTCAAAGCGAAATAGCAGTTTCAGGCAACAGTTATTTTGAAACAAGTCACTGTTGTTTCGAAACAACATGTTCGGACGGCATTGTTTCGAAACAGTCATTTCAAAACAACATTGTTTCATCCCCACATGGAGTTTAAGTTGTTTTGAAACAACACCGTTGGGGGTTGGACTAGATGACCTATGAGGTCCCTTCCAACCCTATGATTCACTTTGACCCCTTAACATATCTCATATTGTTTCTTTTCTTTTTATATTAAACCATTAGTTGTAGTTACTAAAGGACTGGCTGGCAGTGTGATATTTTGGGTAAGATCCAAGCCAATATTGTTCTGGGTTATAGGGTTGATCTTCTGGGGTCAGGAGACCTTACTTCTTTAAGTGACCCAGTAGCTAGGTTTGGACCAGAGGAGCTGATGTGCAATAAAAGGGGCTGTTTCTATTGTGTTATGCTTTGTGAGGACTGATGTGGGGAATCAAAAGCATGTTTGGTTACTGACTGGGAGACTAGTTTAAGCATCACCCATCTGTGGTTTGGGAGTTTGGCCCCTGGTTTTGCAGCTTGCCCTGATTTTTGCACATTCAGGAGGTTATCCCTGGAGCCCTGGGTCACAGGGGTGGGTAGTCACTGTCCCACATGAGGTCCTGAAGATGCATAAGAGGTCAGCTGGTGACCTCACAGCACGTGTTGTCATGGATAACCAGTTGTATCAAAGACTGCTACCACTGTGCTAAGGTACTCCTGCCAAGCCACTCCACCAGAGCCCAGGCCCCTTCAGGTGCCTTTCTGGCACAGGTGCCTATCCAGGAGCTCTGCAGAGCAGCAACCATGTCATCAGTGCCAGAGCCGTCCTTAAGGGGGGGCAAAAGGGGCAACCACCCTAGGCCCTGTGCTTTGGGGGCCCTGCACTTTTGGGGGTCCCACACAACCAGCAGGAGTAAGGGAGCAGTGACCTTCTTCAAGCTGAGGAGCTAGCCTGTCCAGGGAGCAGCTCCTTCTGGTCAGGGAAGGGTGAAGGGAATTGGGACAGGCAGCATTTGTTTCCAGTAATTCTTGACTTACATACATACATACATACAAATGATTTAGAGTCCATAGAAAACAAGTCCTTGAAGAATTTTGGAGTTTGCAGGTTTGTCCAGTTCCTCTGGTAGACACCCAGCACCTGGCTGCATCTCCATTCTTTGCTGAGTTGCAGAAAAATAGTTCCAGAGGAGAGTGTTGGTTGCAGATTAGAGACTGAAGAGAAAATAGAGTTGGGTCTGCTGCCTTTTATCACATCTGTCCTTCCCCATGCTGTGCAGAGTCCTTGCAATCAAAATGGAGTTGAGTCACATGGGGAAGTCTTAGTTTTCTCCCTGGGCCCACTATACCTGGGAGCTTCTCTAATGAGCCATTAAGGAGACAATGGAATGGTTGTAGGTGTCTGTTCTGGGAGTGTCCCAGAATCAAATAACTTGGAACACAAATAGAAGAAACATATTCCTAACTTCTAATACACATATGACTCCTACACATAAACCATAGAATCATTCCTAGCAGATTACACCCTTTCTATTGGTACCAAACATGGCATATCACATGGCTTATTACATGTACAAAATATTAAATTGAAAGATAATCATAAACAATCCCCTAAACCCAGACAGTGTCACACCCCTGCTGGCCAAACCTGCAGGGGCCTCATGAGGAAGCAGGCCATATTTATCATATAAGTGGATGCTGCCATGTGGCCTAGCAGCTGGAGGCACTGTCTCACTGTAGTCATGGGGGAGCATTGTAGGTCTGAAATGATGGTGGACATTGATTGAGACTTGGCGAGTTGGAAGGATGCCCTGGCCTGCTTTGAGTTCAGGTGTGATCCAATGAACTCTCTTTCTTGGGTGGGCTCTAGCTTTGATTTGTCTAAGTTCAGGAAGAGACCTGTCCTGTTGCACAGCCTTCGAATGGCATGGACACTGCGGCTGACCTGCACCTTGGATCTGCCCCTGATGAGCCTATTGTCCAGGTAGGGGAATATCTGGATGCCTTTCTTTTTTAGGTGGGCCACTACCACCACCATGCGCATTTGGAACACCCTTGAGGCGAGGAAGAGACCAAAGAGACCATGCCAATGTGCAGAAAGAATAGCAAAATGTAAGGTGCCCAGCATGTCTTAGCAGAGAACTCTGCAGTGAGCTGAAACATAAAAGGGACGCTTACGAGAAGTGGAAACTTGGACAGATGACTAGGGAGGCGTATAAAGATATTGCTCAAGCCTGTAGGAATAAAATCAGAAAGACCAAAGGGCAATTGGAGTTGCAGTTAGCAAGGGATGTGAAGTATAACAGGAAGGGGTTCTTCAAGTATGTCAGTAACAAGAAGAGGATCAGGGATGATGCAGGTCTCTTACTGAATGGGGCAGGTATCTTCATGGTGGATGATCTGGAAACGGCTGAAGTACTCAATGCTTTTTTTATCTCAGTCTTCACAGGCAGGGCCAGCTCCCAGCTAGGTAACACAGAACAGAGAGAACAAGAGCAGCCCTCAGTGGCAGCAGGTCAGCTTAGGAACTACTTAGAGAATCTGGATGTGCACAAGTCTATGGGGCCAGATGACCTGCATCCAAGAGTGCTTAGGGAGTTGGACAATGTGATTGCAGAGCCATTATCTTTGAAAATTAACGGTGAACAGTGGAGGTCTTAAATGATTGCAAAAAGGCAAATATGGTACCTATCTTCAAGAAAGGAAAAAAGGAGGTGGGGCACTACAGGCTAATCAGCCTCACCTCCATCCCTGGAAAAATCATGGGGCTGGTCCTCAAAGAATCCATTCTGAAATACTTGGAGGAAAACAGAGTGGACAGAAAATGTCAGGATGGGTTCATCAAGAGCAAATCATGTCTGACTGACCTGATTGCCTTCTATGATGAAATGACTGGATATGTGAATGTGAGAATAGCTGTCAATGTGATATACCTTGACTTTAGCAAAGCTTTTGATATGGTTTCCCACAGCATTCTTTGCAGCAAATTAAGGAAGTTCGGTTTGAATGAATGGACCATAAGGTGGATAAAAAGCTGCCTAGAACATTGGGCTAAGCATGTAAGGATCAATGGCTCAGTGTCTACTTGACAACCAGTAGCAAGTGGAGTGTCCCAGGGGTTGGTGCTGGGGCCAGTTCAGTTCAACATCTTAATTAATGATCTGGATGATGCAATTAATTGCTTGCTCAGTAAATTCATGGATGACACCAAGCTGGGGAGAATGATAAACATGCAGGAGGGCAGGTATAGGATTCAGGGAAACCTAGACAAATTGGAGTATTGGGCCAAACAAAATCTCATGAGGTTCAATCAGGACAAGTGGCTAGTCCTGCACATATGATGGAAAAATCCCATGTATTACTACAGGCTGTGGACTGATCACCTAAGTAGCTGCACTGTAGAAAAGGACTTGGGGGTTATGGTGGATGGAAAGCTGGATATGAGTCAACAGTGTGCTCTTGTTGCCAAAAAAGGCCAAGGCATATTGAGCTGTATCAGTAGGAGTGTTGCCAGCAGATCGAGGGATGTGATTATTTCCGTCTGTTCGGCGCTGGTGAGGGCCACATCTGGAATACTGCCTCCGGTTTTGGGCTCTGCACTGCAGAAAAGGCATTGACAAATTAGAAGGAATCCAACAGAGGGCAATGAAAATGATTTGATTAGGGGGTTGGGGCACATGATTTACAAGGAGTGACCAAACGAACTAAGCTTGTTAGTCTGCAGAAGAGAAGACTGAGGGAGGATTTGATAGTGTAAGGCAGGCTTAGAAGCTGCGCTTAACAGCTTCTGAAGGGGTGGCTACTAATCTGCATGGGTCCTGTATTAGCATGGATACAAAGAGCATAATTAGCTGATTAGCATACTGAGTGCAGGGCATAGTGGGTAATTCACAAATCTATCATTATCTGTAATTCTACTAAGGGGAAATATGAAATACTATCTTTTTGTGAATTGTCACTCTATGTTTGTTGCAAATCTGTCTTAATTAGTTAAATGGTAAAAACTACGCTTCGTTAAGAAGAGGCTTGTTGGAAGGGCGACTGCATGTTTGAGCCTGAAAGAATTTGAAAGTGATGGGGTTGGGGTTTGAGGCTATTATAGTCTCTCTTCCTATTGCTTCCCCTGTCTTTTGATAGATATGCCTAAGCCTTCTGTGGGGTTTTTGTCATTTAGATAGAGATAGTTGTTTACTTTTTAACAAAGGGGTAACTGTGTTAGTCTACTCCAGCAAAAAGGAATGAGGAGTTGGGTGGCACTTAAAAATAAGTAAATAAATCTGTTAGTCTTTAAGTGCCACATGATTTCTTGGTTTGTTTTTTTTTTATATAGTTGTTTATAGCTACTTAAGAGCTGGAATCACATCCATGTCCCTCAGGACAAGTTCTCCTTTCTGTTCCAGCATCCCACTCTGGGGATCACTGGTCGTTGACGCCGTGAACCAAAAAGAGAGCCAAGGTCAACCGGGTTCTGCCCCTAAAAATAAGGAGATGAGAAAACTCAACCTGCTTGGCAAGAAAGTTTACTCCACGGCAGCCCTTCAGCTGCGCATAGCAAACCACTCGGCCCTTATGACAAGGTATATCTTTAACCTCTGGAATGCCATGCAAGATTTCTGCACCATTATCCTGAAGGATTGTCTTAGGGACTTCGATATGATGCTCAAAGAAGGGGAAACGGCATCCAGAGATGCTCTGATGGCCGTCTGGGATGCTGTGGACACAGCCACCGGTACGATGGCATCGGCTGTAGTAATGTGTTGCTCGGCTTGGCTACAGGGCTCGGGCCTACCGCCACAGCTGCAGCTTACTATTCAGGGCCTCCCATTCAAAGGCCCTGACCTCTTCGCTGAGTCCACAAATGTGAAGCTCCATGGCATGAAAGACTTGAGAGACACACTCTGGTTGCTGGGGATTTACACCCTGCAATCTACCAGACGCTCTCTAAAACCCCATCAATTCCTTCAACAACAACTTCAGCAGTTAAAACAACAGATTCAACTGCAGAGTACATTCCTGAGGTCCCTCCCTTGTCCTCAGTGCCACCTTGGGGGCATGGACAAGGACAAGGTCTGTTTGGGAAAGAGTGAGAACTCTCACATTCCCCAATCAGGTAGGCATGCGCAGGCCTCTGAATGTTCATTGGGGAAGAAACAGCATTTTTGATAGTTACTATATGGCCAGCGAACCCACAACTCGACTAGTCCCTAATCGCTTACACCGCTTCTCACACCACTCGACCTACATCACATCTGATCAGTGGGTCCTTGAGATGGTCACAGAGGGGTATCATATTCAGTTTCTTTTGATTCCTCAGGACAGAAAACTGCCCCCTTGTCCAACCCTTGGAAACCAGGAACTGTCCTACCTTCTCGAGATCGAATGCCAGAAAGTCCTCTCCCTCGGAGCCATAGAAAAGGTTCCTAAGCGGGAGTTCCCGATACTTCCTGGTCCCGAAATCCAATGGGGACCTTCGACCCATTCTAGATCTCAGAGCCATAAACAAACACATAATGAAAATAAAATTCTGCATGTTTTCCCTACCACAAATCCTCCCGTCTCTGTCTCCCGGGGATTGGTGCGCAACCCTCAACATGAAAAACGCCTACTTTCACATAGCCATAAGGCCCCACCACAGGCGGTTCCTAAGGTTCAGGGTGGTAAACAACCACTTCCAGTTCACCTCTCTCCCTTTTGGGTTCTCCCTGGCCCCCAGGGTGCTCATGAAGTGCATGGCACCAGTCGCAGCATACTTACACAGATAGGGCATAAGAATGTACTCCTATCTAGACAACTGGTTAAAAGTCGGAAAAATTGAGCTTACTGGGTTGCGCCGGTCCTGCCACTGCCCTGCTCTGCTCCCCACACTCACTCCTGCTACTTCCAGTAACTGGGAAGAGACAAAGGGATCACCCAGCCCTGAAAGGGAGGGACTGAGATGTTTGGAAACAAAGAATAAGACCTGGAAGTTTTAAGAGGCTTTTAAGTTGGGACTCTCCATCTTGAAGCAACTTCAAGCAAGGTCTAGCCTCAGGCAAAGACCGGCTGGGCACAATCCATTTCTTTGTTAAATGGATGGACTTGCGTGTGTGATGATTGGGAGTGGCTCCCAATCTCTGTAGATAGTGGCTCCTGATGTAGTAACTGGGGCCAGGCGTGCTTGCTGGGGGACCACCCCTCGAGTAGCCAGGAGGCATACACCTGTCATGATAGGCCTGAGAAGGCCAAGCCATCTTTGTAAAATACATGACCCAAATCTAACCTTTAAAGACATATTATAGGAAAATACAATGGTAGTGTTCCAACTAGCTAGGGCTTTGATATGCACGGCTATGTCCAGACGTACATTGTTATTTCAAAATAAGTTATTTTGAAATTAGTTATTTTGAAATAAAGTCCCTATTTCAAAATAAATTAATTCGAATTAAGAAAATGTTAATTCAAATTAAGGGAAAAGCTCAAAGCGAAATAGCATGTCCAAAGACAGGACTTGCTATTTCGCTTTAGGAGAGAGGCACCATGGGAGGTGTGGTAATGTGGCCCCCTCCCTGGGCCATGCCCCCACCCAATAAAGGCTAAAAGGAAGGCACCCTGGGAAGGAGAAGGGCAAAAGTGTTATTTCAAAATAATGGTTATTTTGAAATAACACGTCCGAACTCCGTTGTTTCAAAACAACCGTTTCGAAACAACGGCTATTTCGATTTCGTGCGAGGTTTTAATGTTTCAAAATAACAGAACGTCATCTGGACATAAGAAATTTTATTTCGAAACAACAGCTGTTGTTCTGAAATAAAACTCTCGTCTGAACACAGCCCACATGTATCAATAGTGGTTTCTTAATTAAATTTACATATATCCTTTAGAAGATAGCAAGGTAAATGAAATGCTTCCCTGTCTGTCACGATTTTTCTGTTGGAAGGGGTTGAAAGGAAACATTAATATCTAGATGAACTTTTGATATACCAATGTAAATTATCTGTTGATGGTGCTAATGCAGCTAATTACCTGTGGTGCCCAGGAAGGGAAGGTTTTACTTCGGAGGACAATATATATGACTATTCCCTACTTAAGTACCTGAGAGCTGTCACCAAAGTCCACATGAGGAAATGACTTGCGAATGCCCACCTTGCTACAAGTATAAAAGGGAGTAAGGAACATAATCCCTTTATCTCACATCTGTCCAAGCTTCTCAGGGAAAGTTTGGGCTGCAGGACTGAGATCCCAGCCAGTGCCAGCCTGGAAACAGCCCTGCTAATTCTCATGGGGAGAATTAGAACAAATTCTACCCTTGGATTATTTGGTCTCTATTCCTTAAAACTGGATTTCTAACAACTGAAGCCGTGAAACAAGGATTTATCTTCTATGGACTCTAAATCATTTGTATGCATGTGATTCACTTTGACCCTTTAACATCTCTCATGTTTTGTTTGTTTTCTTTTTATATTAAACCTTTAGTTCTCCTTCAAGCGCTGCTCACATCATTCAGTTGCAGGTGTCTATGTGCCACAGCGCACAGTAGCTCGGAAAGTCTTCAGCCTTAGCCTGTCAGGGCTGGGGTGATCCCTTTGTCTCTTCCCAGATACCGCTATTAGCATACCTTTGTCTCTTTCAGGCTCACTGCTGCTGGGAGAGCTCTGTGGGTCACTTTACACCTTGAGCCAAGCTAAACGTGAAAAATCACATAGATCATAACTTAGGGTGCATGAATGTGCCCCCTGTGAAATGGGAAACCCAGCATAGGGTGGCTGAAAAAGTACCCAAACATATCTGCAGGGATGTGGCATTTCCTCTCTGTGCCCTTCGATACTGGCAGGACTGAGGACAGCATTTGCCATCAAGCATGGGTGATCTTGAGCAGTGATTTTCAAAATTTTTTTCTCGGGACCCAGCTGAAAAAAATCATTTATGTCCACAACTCAACAATTACATCTTTGAGCAATGCATTCCAGTCTTTCAGCAGCAGCAGCAGCAGGGGGTGCTGTGGCCCAGTGCCTGAGTGTCTGTGACCTACCCTAAGTCTGACAACCAGTGATCTTGAGGATACCCTTGTACATGGGCAGGACCACCCTGGCTGGGGGTGTAGCCTCACTCACTTCAAATGGTGGGTTGAAGTCTTCCCTCACTACCTCAGTGGGGAAGCTGAGATTGGAGGCTATGCATTTTAACAGTTTCTTGGTGTGCACAAGAGTCTTCTAGGAGGGAGAAGGACTTCTGGTAGCTGCTTCATCTGGCAATGATGAGGAGTGCCCTGGAGCCATCCTTCCCCATACCCGAGGTACCTTCTCCTAGTTCGGAGTCAATGTCAGACCCCTGTAAGCCCATTTGGCATGTGGGAGCCCACGATGAATCTTGGGAAGTAGGTTCTCCTTGGGGCACGTCCTAAGGTCCCCAGTCGGCTCATTGCACCGTCCAGTCTTTGAAGGTCTGCAGTGCAGGGGCTGGTGCTGGGAATGTCTTTCTGCACTGTATGGGAGGGCAGGCCTTCCTCCAGTGCTGGTCCCAGTGTGGGGGGATAGGTCCCTCCACTGACCTGCTGCCAGGGCCTTACTGGCAGGCGAATGTCACATTGATGGAGGGGATGTTGAGTCATGTGACTGATGGTCCCTCAACCAGTGCCAGGATGCTGATGTTGACTGCTTCCTCCAACATTTGTGCACCAGGCACACTATGGCTGGTGCGAAAGATGATAATCTTCAACTGTGCTGGGCGTTGGACTCTCTCAAGAACTGGAACTGGGATTGTGCGTGGGAGGATTGTGGTGACATCACCAGCGATTGGTCTCTGGAGACGCACGAGGTGACGACTGGAGCCCTTCTCCTGTCTCTGATTGTGAGCCAAGGTGAGACAGTCAGGTTATGCCAGAGATGGGGAGCGCTAGTGCTGGGTATCTCCAGATTGAGCCAATGTAGAAAAGCACATAGATGATCCCAGGACGACCTCCCACACTGCCAACCTGTGCCCTGCACTGGGTCCTGCAGTGCCGATGGCCTAGGCCCATGTTGAGTCTTGGGCCAGGCCTTCAGAGACAGGGAATGCTTTCCCCTCAACATGATGGTCTCAGTGGTGGAGGTGGTCAGCAGCTGTAGCAACGCTCTTGCTGCTTCAAAGGCCTTCAGCATCGATGGGGCTGGAATAGCCTTGGTCCTTGGGCAGGGAGGATCCCTGCACCCATGCAGGGGATCCAGACTGGTGCCAGGGTTGGGTCTTCTCTCTTGAAGCTCAAGTCTTCAGTACTATGTCTTTTCCACCAGCATGGGGGTTTTTCACTTTCCCCAACAGTGATCAGTGCCAGGGAGGTGCCAGTGCAGAGTGCACTCTGTGACCCAAGGTTCCCAGTGAAAGGACTGTTGCCAAAGCTGGACAGAGAGCAACTTCCATGGCCATTGTCCAAAGGTGACTCTCCCTGTCTTTCTGGGTCCTTGGCTTAAAGGACTGGCAAATGTGGCACTTGTCAGCCCTGTGACTCCCACCTGGACACTCAGGCACTTCTTGTGTGGGTTGCTGATTGGAACACCTTCCCACAGGAAACATAAGGTTTGAAGCCGGGCATGGCTGTACCGGTGCCAGGCTCCACGCATGCTCCACAGTGCAGTGACTGTGGATGAGGTCTCTGACAAAATTTTTCTCCAAAGTAATCTGAAGACTAGAAAACTTATGTTGATGATGATTAACTCTGTTTAAAGCAAGAAAAGATGGGAAAACAAGTGCTTGCAGATATGCAAGGGTAAGTAGTTCCAAGACCATCACTCAGGAGGAAGGAAGGAACTGAAGGGGGACAGGGTCAGGGCCACCTATCTATTGCGGCCAGAGCATGGGACTGAGGGGGGCATAGGCGACTGAGCCTACGCGACAGGCTAGGGCAAAAAAGCTGCTGGATGACTGTGCACCATGGTATGTACACACCTGAATGTGAATGGATGCGAGCAGTGCTTGAAGAAGAATTGATAGTTTTGCAGCCAAATTCTTACCACCTTGAGGATGGGGTTACTAGTCCCTTGCTTAAAAGATGGAATCCAGGGAAGAACCGCACACAGAGCCAGGTGTCTGTTTTTCTTTTCAAGTTCCAGGGAGGTAGCCATATTAGTTTAGTTCAGCAAAACAAATAAGGAGTCATGTGGTACATTTAAAGACTGAAATTTATTTTTCACATGAGCTTTCATTGTTTCACCCACGAGAGCTCATGCGAAAAATACATTTGTTAGTCCTTAGAAGTGCCACAAGATTCATTCTTCTTTGACCGCTGCTCACATCATTTCAGGTGTAGGAGTCTATGTGCCACAGTGCATGGATGCTTGGAAAGTCTTTTTGCCCTAGCCTGTCCCTGAAGGGTCAGTGGCCAATAACCCCTTGGGCCTGCACACCTGTGTAGTATATAGTTGGCCCTGACCTTGACCCCCTTCAGTTCCTTCTTTCTGCCTGCTAGTGATGGTCCTGGAACTACCCCCTCTTGCTTTTTTTGTAATGCCTGTCCACTTTGTTTTCTTCTCTCCACTCTGCTCAGTTGCAAAGCTGGAATTGTGGTTCATGTCGCTTATGCCTCTGCAATCCAGTTGAGCAAGAAAGAGCAAATCTCCACCGACTCTGGAAGGTAATGTGCACCAGCATCAAGAAGAGCATGCTGGGCTTCAAGCCCTCTGTCATGTGTGAGAAGGCCTTCCCTACGAGGGACCCTCATGAATGGTGCCTGAAGTGCCTTGGTGAAACCCATAGGCCCAACGACTGCCACATTTGCCAATCCTTCAAGCCAAGGACCCAGAAGGAGACAGAACACTGCCTCCAATCCATGGTGATGAAAGAGGCCTTGAGGCCCGCCTTGCTGCCAGGCAAGGCACCTTTGACCCTGGGGCTATTGGCACCACAGGTCCAATCGGCACTGGCCACTCCATGGCATTGGTCTCCCTCTGGGAAGCCGAAGAAGTCCCATGCAGCGGCAGAACAGGCCTCCAGCATGTGATCCAAAAGCAAGCCACACTGTCGGCACAGGCTCGGCTCCCAAACTCAACCCTCGACCTCAGCACAGAGGCCTGAGTCTCTGTCACTCCCTTCAACTCTGGAGGCTGTAAAGGAAATTGCAAGATGGAGTGAGTTTGGTCTGGCAGTTCTGTGTCAGAGGCTCTGTGTTTGCTTAGACAAGTTTATTAAGGCATAGATAGTTAGTGGAGCTAGGGGTTTAGATTGATAACAAAGCAGACTGTTTCTATAGATAAAAGAGGTAAGCCACAAAGGTTGGTTATAAGACAATCCCTCCTGTCTGGACCCTGATGGGAAGCTATCAACCTAGTCTGGTAAACAGGTTGGTAGGGGCTAGGTAGCTGAGGGGTCACAGGAGTCTGGCCACTCTCATTGGTCAAGGACAGTAATGCATGAGCTTGTTGTATTATGTATATCGTATTTTGCATGTTAGAAGGTATGTATGACCTGTAATCCCTATACTGGGGGTTCTTGCTCTGAGAGGCTAGCTTCTTTTTGCTCCTCTCTGATGCAGTTCCTGTTATTATTCAGCTGAATAATAAACTCTGACCCACACCTCGTTCTCTGCCTATTCAAGTCTCAGCTGGGAACGAGCCTTCACCTTTGGGGAGGATTCGGGGTTTCTCTTTCCAGGTTGAGAACCCGGACCAGTTTTTCCCCCACAAGGCCTCTGAAGCAGTCAAGGCTCTCCTGAAACTGCTGACTTTGACTCCTGCTAGGGTGGCAGCCTTCAACAGGAGACCGGCCCTCTTATCTAAGGCCTGGTCCAGCTCCTAGCAGGGCACCGAGCTGTCAGCCCAGCAGTCCTTGGCATCATAGCTCAACTGGCACCAGAGCTCACTATGCCCTCATTCGGCACCCCAGAGCCCTCCATGTGGCAGCCAGTAGGGGACCAAGGCAGTCTCTCACCAGTGGGACATCCTCAATCCCACAGAGCCTCTTCTCCAGCATTTTCTGGTTGGGACTCCAGCGATGACAGGGCATATCTCCCTTTCTCCCTGGAAACATCCTCCTGGGACAGGTTTGGCCGTCTTCCCAGAGGTTGCTCCACACCAGGTCCTCATCCTGTTCATCGAAGGCCTCCGGCACTCAGCACCGCCATCATCACTCTTTGTCACCTTTGTCACCGACAGCGGGTGTATCCCATCCAGTGGGTAAGTGCAGGAGAAAACACTCCCCCTCATCTCCTTGGCACTGAAACCCTAAGGTCAAGGTGCAAGCACCAGCTTTTTGGGACAGATGCTCCCAGCTTGCCCCATCTCTGGTACCGGCACAGAAAAGAGGATGAGCCCCATTTCTCACCATGGTGCCACATACTATTACTCTGCTTGGAGCCGATCAACCCAGGCGTGTAACTCAGCTCCAAGATCTTTTAAAGACCATTCAGTGCAATGGGCGAGCTGGAGCTCCTGAGACTCCCCAGGAAGAGATCCATCTCCAAGGATGTTGCCCAGGCAGAGATCTACTAAAGGGACCTAGGTCACAGCATCTGAGGAGGAGTTGGACAGGGGGGCAGGCCCCTCAAGATTCCACCAAGACATCTTGAGGGTTATGTCTTCTTCATCGCCTGACGTATCGGTCTATCAGAGGTCCCCATCATTTAGAGACAATCCTCATGCTCAGCAGGACTTGCTAAAGCACATGGCCACCAACCTCATCCTGCAGATCAAGGTCATCTCGGATGACTTTGATCCACTATTCAACATTGGCGATGTGGGCCTTCCCCCCCCCCCCGTGAGGGTGGCAGTTTCCATGCATGACAGAGTCCTGAAAATTGCACACACCGGGTGGCAGACCTCTTCTTTGATCCCAATGGTCTCCAAGATGGCAAAATGGAAGCACCAGGCCCCTGCGGACAGATTTGGCTTCCTTTTTAACCACTACACACCAATGTCTATGGTCATCGATGCAGTGAATCAGTGGGAGAGGCAGGGCCAGCCAGCTGCCAGTCTTAAAGACACGAAGGCTAAGAAACTGGACCTCTTCCGGAGGAAAATGTACTTGACCATGGCCCTGCAGCTCCACATTGCCAATCATCAGGCCCTCATGGGCTGTTATATTTTTAATCTGTGGCACTCCATGGAATGTTTTAAAGACCTTATGCCCCCCGAACGTGCTCTGGACTGTGCCACATGAGTGGAGAAAGGCCTCCTTGCTGCACAGGATTCCTTGATGACCTCCTGGGATGGTACAGACATGGTGAGCAGTAGCCATGAGCAGAGTCTCCTGGCTCCAAGGTTCCAGACTGTCTCTGCAATTGCAGCAGTCCACCCAAGATCTCCCCTTCGAGGGCCCCCTGCTGTTTGCAGAGTCAATGGATGCCAAATTGCATGGCATGAAATACTCTAGGGTCACCCTCTGATCGTTAGGGGTGTGCACTCCACAGTCTGCTGGACAGTCCTACTGCTCCCAGCAGCAGCAACATCAACATCAGCTCCAGCAGCAACCCCAGCAGCAGTAAGGACAAAGAAGCCACCCGTTCCAGTCATCCCACCGCCCTTACGGGAGTGGGGACAAGGATGGGGCAGAGGCAGTATGGGCCGCCGCAGCAAGGGTGGCAGTCAACCCTCACAGCAAGGGAATAACAACAATAACTGCCCTTTGGGCCCCAGGCAGAGGTTTTGACCTCTTGTCAGAGGACCGCACCAAGCACTGATCCTCAGTCCCAACCATCTCAGAACCATTTAGCCCCGTCAGTCACCAGTGGGCCAGAATAACCTCAGACCAATGGATTTTAGAAATGGTCTCTCAGGGCTATACCATACAGTTCAGAACCAGAACTCCACATAGAAAACTGCCAGGGCAGGGAGGGGGTGTGGGGCCCCGTCACAGGCTGGTTGCTCTGGACCTTGCACCCCCATAGTGACAGTACTGCCTGCCCCTGTCACTGCCCCTCTCCAGTCCCTTTTTTTCACCACCTCCAAGTAGTGGGGATAGAGGGAGGGATCAGAAAGTATGTGAGCAGCCCATCTCAAAGAGTAACAGTTACTGTTGGTAACCCACCATTCTTTGAGTGCTGCTCACATCATTCTGTTATAGGTGACTGCTAGCCATACCCAGGATAGTGGGCGGAGTTAATGTTTCCCCACTTTGAGCATGGCCTTGCCCAACACAGCATCATCTCGTGCCTGTTGGACAACCATGTAGTGCATCATGAAGGTGTGTACTGATGACCACGTTGCTGCTCTGCAGATCTCCTGAATTGGTACCTCCACAAGAAAGGCTGTTGAGAACACTTGTGCTCTTGTTTAGTGTACCCTGACCCTCCGAGGGAGGGGTGTATTTGACCTTCTGTAACAGTCTTTAATACAGTTCCCTATCCAAGCTGAAATACACTGTGTTGTCGCTGACTGGCCTCTTTTTCGTTCTGCAACCACCACAAATAGTTGGGATGCTTTGTGAAATGCACCTGTACTATCAATATAGGTCAGGAGTTCTCTCCTGATATCCAAGGTGTGCCATCTCTTCTGGTTCTCTGTGACCTACAGATCAGGGAAGAACACCAGGAGACATTTATCCTGATTCAGGTGGAATGGGGAGGCCACCTTAGGGAGAAAGGCCGGGTGTGGACATAGTAGCACCTTATCTGCAAAGAATCTTGTATACGGAAGTTCGGAGGAAAGGGCCTTTAGCTCTGAGACCTGTCTAGCTGAAGTTATGGCTACCAGGAAGGCCATCTTCCAAGATAGAACCAACAGAGTGCACAAGTCTATGGGCTCATTTGTTAGTTCTTGGTGATTAGGCTATGGAGCACCACATTTAAGTCCCATTGTGATGTAGGATCTCTGGGTTGTGGGTAGATCCTCTTGACCCCTTTTAGGAACCTAGTGGTAGTAGGATGGGAAAAAAACTGGAACCCCGTCCACAGTCTCGTGCAGGGCCGAGATTGCCACTAGGTAGACTTTAAGAGAGGAGATCAATAGGCCTTCCCTTTTTAGATTTAGGAGTTAGTCGAGTATAAGGTGGATTGGGGCTGACTCTGGAAACAACCCTTTTTTCCTAGACCAGAGGGAAAACCGTTTCCATTTAGCAGTGTAGGTAGACCTCATGGAGGGCCTTCTACTCTCAGTTAATACCCTTTTGACCCTTTCTGAGCACCACCTCTCAGTCTCTGTTAGCTAAGCAGCCTCCAAGCTGCTAAGTGTAGGATGCAAGGGTCTGGGTGATGCAGGCAGCCAGAGTCTTGTGTCAACAGAGCCACCCTGTATTGGAGGTGTATCGGGGTCTATTGATGAGTCCAGTAGGGTTGAATACCAGGACTGCCTGGGCCAGGCCGGAGCTATCAGTATTATGTTTGGTCTGTCCCCCCTTATGTTTATCAGGACCCTGTGGATGAGGGGAATCGGGGGAACATGTACAGTAGTGGGCCCTCCCATGATATCAGGAAGGCATCCAACAGGGAGCCCCATCCCTGTCCCCCGAGCAAACAGAATTGGGAGCATTTTTTATGCCAGTGTGTTGTGAATAAGTGTATCCGGTGCATGCCCCAAAGACTAAAAATGTGCTTCACTACCTCCGACTGCATGGACCACTCATGGTGCAAGAGGAATTCCCTGCTCAGCGAGTCCGCTCTGTCATTGTTTGATCGATGGAGCTGAGCTGCTACTGAGGTAAAATTGTACGACAGGTCTAGTTCCCAAAGGCTGAGAGCTTCCTTGCACAGTGCAGGGGAGCAGGGCCCCCCTGATGGTTCATGTAAAACATTGCTGCTGTGTTGTCCATTAGAATCTGCACTGTTTTCCCTTTCACTATGTCCAAGAAGCCCCAGCATATTAGCCGAATTGCTCTGAGCGCTTTTACATTGATGTGAAGGAGGCTGTCCTCAACTGACCAAGTCTCTTGCTCAGATAGGCCCTCCAAGATATGAGCTCCCCAACCATGATTCGAGGCATCGGTGATAAGGGTCACCAATGGGTTGGCAGTCTAGAAAGGGAACCTCCAGAAGACAGAGTGAGTGTTGTCAGGACCTTAGGGAAAATGGAAACCACTCTGTTCAGTGTATGTCGACCTGGTTTTAACACCGTGGCTAACCAGAGTTAGAAAGGTCTCATTCTCAGGCAGGCATTCTTATTACTGCTGTGGAAGCTGCCATCTGGCCCACTAGTTGGAGGCAGCATCTGCCTGTGGTGATCAAAGTCTTGTGGAATTCTGAAATGATGGTGCATGTGGATTGAAACCTTGATGAGGGCAAGTATGCTCTCTCTTTTATTGAGTCCAAGAGAGCATCTATGAACTTTATCCTCTTTTTTGGGGAGAGCTTCAACTTTTCTAGGTTTATGTGAAGCCATAACTTTCTGCACAGCTGTCTGGTTACCTGGACACTGTAGTGCATCTGGTGTTTAGAACATCCCTTTATTAGCCAGTCATCTAGATAGGGGTATATTCTTAAACTACATTTCCTCAGGTGGGCTGCCACCACCACCATGCGCTTGGTGAACACTCTTGGGACCAGGGATAGGCTGAATAGTAGTGAGGTGAACTGGAAGTGTTCCACCCCACCACGAAGCAAAGGAGCCTTCTGTGTTCATGTCTTATAGCTACATGAAAGAAAGCATGTCTGAGGTCGAAGGCCGCAAACCAGTCCACAGAGTCTAAGGCCAGGATGATTCGTGACAGGGAAACTATGTGGAACTTTATTTTTCTTAAGTGTCTCTTCAGGGCCCTGAGGTCCAAGATGGACCTTAGATCACCATTTGGTTTGGTGACCAGGAAGTATCAGGAGTAGAACCCTTTTCCCCAGTACTTCCTGGGGACTTTTTCTATTGCTGCTAGGTACAGCATTTATCTTCATTCCCATCACAGTACAAGTTTGTGTGATGGGTCCCTGAATTTGGAGTGAGGGGTTGGCTTTCTGTCCCAAGGCTTGGATCTGAATTGGATGGAGTAGCCCCTGAACACTGTTTCCAGTATCCAGCGGTCTGATTTGCTGTTGGTCCACTGATGGAAAAGGGGGCCTAGATGGTTCCCAAACCATGGGGGCTGGCGAGTGGGTGTGGTGCAGTCCTCTGACAAGAGGTCAAAACATCTGCCTTTGGTTGGCTGAGGAGGGGTAGCTGGGCCCTTGGGGGGGGTATCTGGCTGCTTCCTTGAGGCCTAGAGCCTCTCCCTCCTTGACCTTTGTCCCTGTCTGGGTCCCCGTAGTGGCGCTGAGATGGTTGGTAGGATCTCTGGTGCGGCCCTTGCTGCTGCTGCTGTTGCTGTTGTTGTGGCTGCTGTTGGGACTGTTGGGCCTGGAAGGAACATCTGGCCGCCTGTGGTGTGTACATGCCCAGAGATTTTAGGGTGGCCCTTGAGTCTTTCATCCTATGCAGCCTGGAATCTGTGGAGCCTGCAAGCAGCATGGAGCCTTCAAAGGGGAGGTCTTGAATGGCCTGTTGCATCTGAATGGACAGGCAGGACCCCTGAAGCCAGGTATCCCTTTGCATGGCAATTGCTGATGTCACGCTGCAGCTAGCTGTGTCCAATGCATCCCAGGATGTCATCAAGGCATCACATGAAGCTAGCAGGCCCTCCTCCACCATGGTCTCGTAGTCCCTGAGATGTTCATGAGGGACCAGATCCTGGAAGCACTTCATGGATTTCCAAAGATTGAAAATGTATCGCCTGATTAGCACCTGGTTGTTGGTGATACGGAGCTGGAGGCTGAGGTGGAGTAGATCTTTCTGCCAAAGAGGTCCAATTTCTTGGCCTCTTTGTTTTTGGTCGTGGCAGCTGGTTGTCTCTGCCTCTCTTTCTGGTTCACCGCATCCACCACAAGGGAACCAGGCATGAGATGGGTGAACAGGAACCTGAACTTATCGAGAGGAATATGGTATTTACATTCTGCAGTTTTAGATACTGGTGGGATTGATGAGGGCATCTGCCAGCAGGCCTTGGCAATCTTGTATACCCCTTCACTGGGGGGGGAGGCGGTGACTCTGGTGGGAGGGGATGCATCACCCATATCAAAAAGGGAGTCAAAGTCCTTCCTGACTACCTCTATTTGTAAATTTAGGTTTGCCGCTGTGGCATTTTGGACTATCTAGGGCAGGAGCGGCCAAACTGCTTCTCGGGAGCTGCATGTGGCTCTTGAATGAAAAAGCGTGGCTTGTGGAAGAATGTCAGCAAATCAATTTAGTAGGCAAAAGTGTTTGGCTACATGCCTTAGTGTGACTCTTGAAGGTTTAATAATCAATCTGTGTGGCTCTGGAGTTCCATAAGTTTGGCCACCCCTGATCTAGGGTCATTGGGGTTGTCATAGTGATAAATGGGAGGGTTGTTTAGGTGCTAGGGAAACCTGTCTGTCTAGTTTCTTCTCTCTCAACTCTCTTTCAATAAAGAGTCCCTACACAGCTCTGAATATGCTGCCTCTCATTATGGGATTACAAGTCACTTAAAAATCCTACATCTGGCAATGAAGGATGGGATATGGGATGGAGTTGGCTATTCCCAACAATCCTGGCAACTATGGAAAACCAGAATCCAATTTAAGAAGCAAAATTTTTATTTACTGATTGCATGGGGGTTGAATGGTGACTCTGAAAGCTGATCTGTTTGTCTGAGGCTGGCTGGCTATTCTGAAAGCTGATCTGTCTCCTGTAAGTACAAGTGAAGAGATAAACAATAACCACAAGAGGGCAGCATGGCCTTACTTACTACAACTATCGAGATGTTTGATCCTCCATCAGATTTGTGGGAAACATATACAGCCCCATTTCAAAATTTTGTAATAGCAAGTGATGTAACTGATGAGAAGGTACCAGATTTTCTAACAGTTATTGGAGTTTAGATTTATAGTTTACTTTGTGATTTGCTTTATCCAGAGAAGCCAGAGCAAAAACTTTACAGTGACCTAGTGGAAGTTCTGGGAGCACATTTTTCCCCAAAGTCACTCGTAATTGCAGAAAGGTATAGGTTCTACCAAAGGAATCAAGATGAAGGTGAATCAGTTGTACGGTTTGTAGCAGCTCTGAAGAAGCTGGTGGCACACTATGACTTCAAGACCATGTTAGAGGAAATGCTGTGTGACAGTCTGGTTTGTGGCCTACACAATAAATCAACACGGAAACGCCTATTTATCAAAGGTCAACTCATGTTGCAGAAGGTTGTTGAGATTGCAGTCTCCATGGAATCCATCAGCCAAGTCATGCAACAGATTGGGATCAGCATGCATAAAGTATCCCCACAGCCTACCCACAGGACACTGGAGAGATGGGGTGTGGGAAGCAGGGTCATCTCGCACTGGAGTGCTGGTGTAAGGAACTACTGTGTTGACAAAGTGGCAAGAGAGGGCACACTGAATGTGCCTGCAAACTAAGGAAGGATGAGCCAAACAGAAGAGGCAGACCTGAGAAAAATGGGCTGTTGGTTCAGCAGACTAAGAGGGAAATTCTGCATGCCATACAGCAGACTCCAGGTGATCACAGTGACACCCAATCGGAAGACGAAGAGTCCCTCCACATTTTGTCTATAACAGCTGGCCCATGTAAATTTTGGGTGGCACCTGTGTTGAAAGGTAAACCTGTACGCTTGAAACTGTTTCATTAGCTGTTTCAATAGTTTCTACCATTGCAACTGTTTCATTAGTTTCTACCATTGTGTAAGAGGACTTTTGACATCTGCCACTTAAGCTGACAACAGTTGTTTTGAAGACGTACACTGGGGAAACTATTCCCCTGTTGGGTACTATTGATGTGAAGGAAGAGGTTGCTTACCAGTAACCGGTGTTCTTCGAGAGGTGTGCTCCTGGCCATTCCCCTGTAGGTGTCTGCACGCCCCGTGCACGGCACGCCGGAAAACTTTTCCCCTACAGTATCCGTAGGGCCGGCTGTAGCGCCCCCTGGAGTGGTGCCGCCGCCACTCCCTATATA
The DNA here is from genome assembly GCA_007922195.1 of Podocnemis expansa. Taxonomy (NCBI): domain Eukaryota; kingdom Metazoa; phylum Chordata; order Testudines; family Podocnemididae; genus Podocnemis; species Podocnemis expansa. The sequence goes on from ML682134.1 coordinate 1,790,139, forward strand.
GCCACAGCCGACCCTTCCCTCCTCAGTTCCTTCTACCCCGACTGTCTGAGGGGAGGTGGGAGGGATTGGAATGTCCAGGAGCATACCTCTCGAAGAACGCCGGTTACTGGTAAGCAACCTCTTCTTCTTCTTCGAGTGCTGCTCCTGGCCATTCCCCCGTAGGTGTCTTATTACCTTGGAGGTAGGAGACATCACAGGCACACGGATTGCAGCACTGCCCTTCCCACTGCCACGTCCTGCTGCGCTTGGTGGGTGATGGCGTAGTGCTGTGCGAAGGTATGCGGGGAGGACCATGTCGCCACTCTGCAAATATCCGCGATCGGGACTCCCGCCAGGAATGCCGCTGATGCCGCCTGGGCCCTTGCCGAGTGGGCAGTCGCCCCTGGCAGGTGTTTACCTCCTGGCCTGTAACACTCCTTGATGCAAGCGGCAATCCACGACGTGATCCGTTGCGTGGACACTGGTTGGCCCTTCTTGGTGTTTGCAACGGCCACGAAGAGCTGGGGTGTCTTGCGAAATGGTTTGGTTCTTTCAATATAAAAAGCCAACGCCCTGCGCATGTCCAGCATGTGGAGGTGCCTCTCCTTCTCAGGCCAATGGGGCTTAGGATAGAAAACCGGCAGGCAAATGTCCTGGTTCACATGGAAGTGCAACATGACCTTGGGCCTAAAGGATGGGTGGGGCCGCAACTGCACCTTGTCCTTAAAAAACAGCATATAAGGGGGCTCTGTGACCAGGGCATGCAGCTCTGACACCTGCCTGACTGACATAATAGCCACCAGGAATGCTACCTTCCAGGAAAGGTAAAGCAGCAAACACGTTGCCAGAGGCTCGAACGGGGGCCTGGCGAGTCGGGAGAGGACTAAGTTTAAGTCCCACTGGGCCGCTGGCGGTTTTACTGTCGGGTACAATTTAGACAGGCCTTTCAGGAACCTCTTCACCATAGGGAGGGAGAAAAGCGAGCAGTGCTCATGGTCCCAACGAAAGGCCGCAATCGCTGCCAGATGGACTTTAAGGGATGACAGCGACAGTCCACTCGATTTTAGGTGCCACAAGTAGTCTAGCATGCACTGGATCGAGAGCATAGTCGGATCTTCCCCTCTTTCCGTAGCCCACTGTGCAAACTTGCGCCACTTGGTGGTGTACGCAGCCCTTGTGGAAGGCTTCCTGCTGCCACATAGTACTTCCCTTACCGGGGAGGAGAACAGCTGCTCGCTATACATCAGCCACGAAGGCACCATCCGTGGAGGTGCAATGTCTCCAAGTTGGGGTGGAGAAGCCGCCCACTGTCCTGGGCTAACAGGTCCGGTCTGAGGGGCAACTCGATGGGTCTGTGCCTCAACAACCTCAGGAGAGCCGAGAACCAGTGTTGTCTCGGCCACACCGGGGCTACCAGTATGACCTGTGCCTTCTCGTCCTTTATTTTCTGCAACACTCTGGATACTAGGGGCGTCGGCAGGAATGTGTACAACAACCCGAGCTGTCCCCAGTTGAGCTTGAAAGCGTCCACCTTCGAACCGGGGCTGAGTCCCCTGAACGAGCAGAACTCCTGGCATTTCGCATTGCTGCGCGAGGCGAACAAGTCCAGATGGGGATAGCCCCACCTCCGGAAGAGGGAATCCACCACTTCCGGGTGGAGAGACCACTCGTGGGTCAAGAACCTCCTGCTGAGCTCGTCCGCTACGCAGTTCTGGAGGCCTGGTATGTACAACGCCACTGGGTGAATTTCGTGGCGAATACAAAATTCCCACAGGTCCATTGCTTCGTGGCAAAACTGGCTCGAGTGAGTGCCACCTTTTTTGTTGATATAAAACATTGCTGTGGTGTTGTCCGTCCGAACAGCCACTGTTCAGCCCCGGAGACGATCCCGAAATACCGTACATGCCAGGTGAACTGCCCTGAGCTCCTTGACGTTGATATGCAACTGGGACTCTCCACTCTTCCAGAGACCCTGAGTTCTGAGGTGGCCCAAATGAGCCCCCCATCCTAAGTCCGAAGCGTCCGTCATTAGGTGGATCAACGGCTGCGGAAGTTGGAAGGGAATCCCTGAGCAGAGATTGGACTCCCGACCCCACCACCGCAGGGATGCTAGCACCAGCGCAGGCACAGTGACCATTGCGTCCAGCCTGTCTCTCGCCGGGCGGAACACACTCGCCAACCACAGTTGGAGCTTGCACATGCGAAGGCGGGCATGGGCGACCACGAATGTGCAGGCTGCCATGAGGCCCAGCAAGCGAAGGCATTCCCGTGCCGAGACCAGGGGAAACTTTGTTAAGGAGTCCACTGCCTGCTTGATCGCCTGAAATCAGGTGGTGGGAAGGCTCACGTTGCGGATACGGAATCGAGAACTGCCCCTATAAACTCTATCCTCTGCACAGGAATGAGCACCGATTTCTGCACATTCACCAGCAGGTCTAGGCGATCGAACAGGGACTGTAACAGTGTCAGGTGGGACAGCACCTCCTGAGATGACCTCCCCACAACGAGCCAATCGTCCAGATATGGAAAGAGGGTGACCCCTTTCCTCCTGAGGAACACCGCTACCACCGCTAGGCATTTCGTGAACACCCGCGGAGCTGCTGAGAGGCCGAACGGGAGCACGGTGAACTGCAGAGGTTTCTGTCCGACCACAAAGCGTAAAAATTTCCTGTGTCTGGGGTTGATTGCGATGTGGAAATACGTGTCCTGTAAGTTGTGGGTGGTGTACCAATCGCCTGGATCCAGAGAGGGAACAATTGAGGTGAGGGACACCATGCGGAACCGACGCTTCCAGAGGAACTGGTTGAGGCGCCTCAAATCTAAATGGGACGTAGGCCCCCTTTCACCTTGGGAATAAGGAAATAATGGGAGTAGAAACCCCTGCCCTTGTGGCTGTGGGGCACCTCTTCCACCACCCCTTTCTGGATCAGTGTCTGGACCTCCTCCAGCAATAACTGCCGGTGCGACTGATCCCGCAAGGAGGGAGGTAATGCCGGGGAGGCCGACGGGGGTAACGAAGAAAATTGGAGGGAATAGCCCTCCCGAACAGTCTTGAGAACCCAGTGGTCTCTTGTAATCTTGCACCACTCCGGTGCGAAACGGGACAGTCTGTTGGCGAATAGGGGAGTCTCTGGATCCTCAGAGGTTCGTACGACATCCTCAAGCAGACCCTCAAAAGGTCTTTTTCTGGCCTGAAGACTGGCACGAGCCCCTTTGGCCGCTGGGTTGGTGACTGGTGGACCTACGTGCCCCTCTACCCCTCCATCTGTCATCTTCCTGGCGGTGGTGGTAGGGCCACGAGGGGGGAGGAGGAGGAGGTTTAAACTGTTTCCTCTGACTTGCTGGGGTGTGGAGCCCCAGCGATTTAATCAGCGCCCTTGAGTCCTTCAACGTCTGTAGGCGAGCATCCGTTTGCTGAGAGAACAGCTCAGGTCCCTCGAATGGCAGGTCCTGAATGGTAGCCTGGACTTCTTGAGGCAATCCCGAAGCTTGCAGCCATGCGCTCCGGTGCATTGTGACCCCGGAAGCCATGGAGCGAGCTGCTGCGTCGGCTGCATCCAAGGCTGACTGCAACAAGGCTTTGGAAATGACCTTCCCTTCCTTAATGGAGGCCGACAAGGCCTCTCTAGAGTCCTGACCCAGCGATTCAGCAAATTTGTCCATGGCTGACCAGGCGTTGAACATGTACCTACTGAGGATGGCCTGCTGGTTGGCTATCCTCAGCTGCAACCCCCCCGTCGAATAAACCTTGCGGCCGAAGAAGTCCAGCTTTTTAGCATCCTTAGACTTTGGCATCGACCCCGGGTGCCCTTGCCACTCCCACTCATTTGCCGCGGCTACCACCAATGAGCTTGGAGTGGAGTGGGAATAAAAATGTTCATACCCCTTAGAGGGAACGAAGTACTTTCTTTCCGCCCACTTGGCCATAGGCGGGATTGAGGCCGGGGTATGCCACAGTGCCTTAGTGGTGTTCTGCACAGTTTTAATGAAGGGCAAAGCAATGCGGCTCGGGACTTTTGGGAGAAGGATGTCCACCATGGGGTCCACATCCTCTACTATTTCCTCTGCCTGGATGTTTAAGCCGGTGGCCACTCAGCGGAGAAGCTCCTGGTGAGCCCTTGTATTGTCTGTGATAGACAGTGGTTTGGCCCCTGCCACCGCCTCGTCCGGGGGGATGAGGAAGACTCGTCGTGTTCAAGGCCACCGGATGGCGCCCTGGATCTCGAGCTGCGGCACCCGCTAGCTAGGCTGGCCTGGTCCTGCTCACCCCTCAAGTACTCCACCTCTGAAGCCTCTCCAGTACCGGGTAAAGCACTGGTGGACGCTGATGGGGGGGTCTGACGCCCAAACCCTGCTGGAAGGCCCACGGTGCCCAGAAAGGCCACTGCACCCCCGGCTGCCAACCCGACCACTGAGCGTGGAAAGGCGGTGCCGCCAGGGCCGGCGGAGGCTGCGACTGGGTCCTTCTCTGCGAAGCTCGCGGTGCCAATTCCTCCACCGAACTGGAAGACGGGCTGCTCCGCGGTGACCAAGGTGGCGCCAGCGAAGACTGTACCGGGGAACGGTGCCGACTCTCCTCCTGTCACTCACGGTGCCAGCGGGTTGGTGAAACGCTGTGCCAACACGACACCGGCGAGCGGTACCGAAGGGCTCCGGCTGCTGCTACAATGGCAGGCAGTATCGGGGAGTGGCGCCACTGGAAAGGAGACGGTGCCGGGCCGGACACTCAACCCGCACTGAGGGGGGTAAGTTTCCGCCGTGATGGTAGCGGACCAGGTGCGGGGCCTGGTACTGGTGCCCTCGGGGTTGATTGACCCGACAACTCCTGAGCCGCCGCAAAGGCCTCCGGCGTGGACGGTAGGACCAAGTCCTCCTGTAAAATATCTCTGGTGGGGGAGGAGGTCGACGCCGGGCTGTGAAGTCTCTCTCTCCAGCCCTGCACCGAGGCCGGGGACAAGGAGAAGGTCCGGCCAGCGCAGCTCTGACCATCTTCCTTGCGGCTGGCTGCGACACGGTGCGGGGAGTGCCCTCTGTCAGGCTTTCTCTTCGTAGCCTGCACTGGGGACACTGAGCGGCGCCAAGTCTCTCGCTGCATCTTGGTGCAGCTGGTCTTCGGTGCCAAGGACGATGCCGATGACGCCGGAGCGCTCCGCACCGACGGTGCCGTGCTCGATCCCAAGTCGCCAGGCACCGGGCACAAGGCTTCCTCCATCATGTGGAGCTTGAGTCTTTGGATTCTGTCTTTTTGAGTCTGCGGCTTGAAGCCCGGATAGATCTTGCACCACTCAGTGAGTTGAGCTTCGCCCAGGCACAGGAGGCAGTTGCTGTGCGGGTCGTCTAAGGGCATGGGCTTTTTGCACTGCCCGCAAGTTTTAAAACCCGGCATAGCCCGACCCCGAGCCGGGGGGGGGGCGCTCTTACACTTACCTAAGCCTAACTCTATACTAAAACTAACTAACAACTAAACTACAATGAACTACAACAAACTATGACAACTGGGTACTCTGGCACAAGTGGCCACATGCAGATACTGCTCGAAGCCACAGAATGTTCCAGTGGCCAACAGGCGGTGAGAAGGAACTGAGGAGGGAAGGGTCGGCTGTGGCTATATAGGGAGTGGCGGCGGCGCCACTCCAGGGGGCGCTACAGCCGGCCCTACGGGTACTCTAGGGGAAAAGTTTTCCGGCGTGCCGTGCACTGGGCGTGCAGACACCTATGGGGGAATGGCCAGGAGCAGCACTCGAAGAAGAAGTAGGGCTTAATGGACAGACTGCAAAGCTACCACTGTCTGTAGTGAAGCGTAATTACCCAGTCCTAATGAGAAGATCTTGGATCAGGAAAATCCAGCTCAACTGGGCAGAAGTGCATAAATTGACTGAGGAAGACACACATTTGGCAGCAGTACTAACAAAGCATGCTGCTGTTTTTGGACAAGACTTAGGCAGAATGAAGGGAATTGCCATAAAGTTAAATATTAAGCCTGACTACCAGCCAAAATGTTTGAAGGCCAGAATGGTGTCATTTGCCATCTGACCCAAGGTGGAAGAAAACTTTGAGCAGCTAGTCAAGGAGGGAGTCTTAGTGCCAATTACTTACAACCAGTGGGTGACACCCATTGTCCCAATAGTGAAGTACAGCTCCATTCACATTTGTGAAGATTTCAAGGTCACTGTCACCCAGTATTACGTGTGGAGCAATATGCTCTTCCCCACATTAAGGACATCTTTGCAGGTTTGGCTGGGGGACAGAAATTTAGAAAGATTGATTTGAGTCAAGCATACTTACAGATACATGTTGAAGAAAAATCTCGACAGTTGTTGACAATCATAACACAAGGGGTTGTACAGATACTGTCACTTACCTTTTGGAATTATGTCAGCCCCATCTTTGTTCCAAATGGCAATGGACCAGATTTTGAGTGGCTTATCAGGAATACAGTGCTATCTGGACAACATCCTGGTCTCTGGCATAAAGGAGCAGGAACACCTTATGAACTTACAAGCTACTCTTCAAAGACTGAAAGAGTATGGTCTATGTGTTCACCTAGACAAATGTAAATTTTTCCAGCCCTTGGCTGAATATTTAGGACATATAATTGATGCTGATGGTCTCCATAAATCTCCAGACAAGGTTAAGGCTATCATGAATCCTCCACTCCTTCAGAATGTAAGCCAACTTTGCTCTTTTTTAGGGTTATTGAACTATTATGGCAAGTTTATTCCACAGTTAGTGACACTCCTGAAACCCCTACATGAGCTTCTTGGGCCAAACCAGTTCAGGAACTGGATTGAAGCCTGTGATGTTGCATTTAACAAAGCAAAATGCGCTCTCGTAAACTCTAGGGTTCTGACACATGTTGATCCCTCTTTGCCCCTACAGTTGACCTGTGATGCCTCCCCTTATGGAGTTGGGGTTGTATTGTCACATATAATGCCTTCAGGTGAAGAGAGGCCTATCACTTTTGCTTCACACACCCTGACCAAGGCAGAAACTAACTACGTCCTAATTGAACATGAAATACTGGGCATTGTTTTTGGCATTCAAAAATTTCACCAGTACCTGTGGGGAAAGAAGTTAATGCTTCTCACGGACCATCGACCCCTGACATCAATTTTGGGGCCACACACAGGCATCCCACCTTTGGCTGCTAGTCGTATGCAACGATGGGCATTGATACTTTCTGGATACACATAGGAGATTAAGTATAGGCAATCCTCTTTACATTGCAACACTGATAGTCAAGGCTACCCTTACTGGTATGTCATCAACATCACGGTCAGGAAGGAATCTTTTACTTTGAGCAGGTGGAAAACACAGCTGTCACAGCTACTCAAGTGAAGAGAGTAACTTGTTGCCCAAGTACTCTCATAAGTTATGGATTTTGTGATTCATGGAACATTCTTACCTGACTCCCAGTTTGCACCTAACCTCTGCCCCTACATGTCTAGGAGGATGGAGTTATCAACCCTTTCTGTGTGTTTATTGTGGACTATGCTTGTCATTATCGCACCTTCATTAAGACCACATTTGTTGGAACAGCTCCTTTCAAGTCACTGTGGCATAGTGCGCATGAAAGAAATTGCATGGAGCTATTTCTGGTGGCCGGGCTTGGACAGGGCCATTGAAGAGATGTCTAGAGCTTGTATCTCATGCCAGAGCATCCGGAATGCATTTCAGTTGGCACCCCTTCACCCATGGGATTGGCCCAAAAGGCCATGGCAACGTATTCATGTGGATTTTGCTGACCCATTTGAAGGAAGTATGTTTTTAATTGCTGTTGACGCCCATGCAAAATGTTCAGAAGTCTCTGTAAGGCAATCCACTACTATGGAAAACACTATCCAGACCCTGTGTGACTTTTTTAGTCGTTTTGGTCTTCCAGAACAGCTGGTGAGTGACAATGGACCGCAGTTCATTTCTCAGGATTTGAAACTTTTATGAAGGCCAATGGAATATATCACATCAGGTCAGCACCATATCATCCTTCCACCAGTGGACTCACGGAAAGGTTCATATGGACTATGAAGCAAGCTCTAAAATCTGCAAAGGGATGTTCAGCTGTTCAGAAGTGTCTAGGCAACTTCTTGCTATCCTATAGAAACACTCCACAGGCTATGACTAAAGCATCTCCAGCTTCCCTCTCTCTCAGTTCTCTTTCGATAAAGATTCCCTACACAGCTCTGAAAATGCTGCCTCTCATTTTTGGATTCTAATTCACCTACAAATCCTACAGCTGCCAGGCACCGCAAGAGGTCTTGGTGGGCGCTGGGATTGTCCCTATATGCCAGAGGTCTCTGGTAAGCAGCCTTGTCTAGGAATGAAGATGATGACCCTTGAAGCACTGCATCTGGGGAGGCAGGTGCTGGGGTCAAATTCCTTGTCAGAGGCACCCGGGAGCAAGAGGCTTTAGAGGAGGACAGTCTGAAAGAACCCGCTGTCATGGGCTCATCATGCACTGGTCAGTCCAGCCACTGACTGGACCAGTTCCTGAATGAGTGTGGTGTGAGTCATGCTGTGCTCAGGAAAGGCCTCTCTTGTGTCGGTGCCAGTCGGAGCTGCGCCGATGGCTTCTAGAACATTGCTCGCCTCTGGTTGGTGCCAGGGAGGGAGAGCGAGCCAGTGTTGGTGCTGAGACCACCTATGCTGAGGAGCCCGTATACAAACTGCTGCATCATGGAGGCGTTGGGGAACTTTTTTGGTGCTGCTTCCCTGCTGGTTTGGAGGCCAGCAGGGTCGGTGCAGGTGATGATGGGGATCATTGGTGCCGACGCTCGTTGCCGGAGGTGTCAGACGAACCAGATTTGGACCTTGCACATCGAGAGCCCTATGAATGTGGAATGGAACATTCAAGTGAGGACTCTGGGGAGAAGGTAGGATACTCCCCTTCTTCTTCCTGCTCTGGCTCTCAAGGCAGAGTGGTTGGAGAGGTCCCCAGTGCCAAAGTAGCCCTTTGAAGTGTTGGAGAAGGGATTCTATCATTCCCTGAGCGTTTCATCAGAGAAGTGTCCTGCCCTGTGCTTGCCCAGGCTTTGGAAAGGAAGGCAAACTTGCCCTTAGATTGTTTGGGCTTAGGAGGCGTTGGGGTCAGGAGCTGCAGCAGGGCCTTTGTTGGCTCAAAGGCCGCCCTAGCCTGTCAGAACAGGGCTGGTGGCCAACAACCCCTGGCCATCCCATGGCTCTATATATACGGCTGCAGCCCTGCCCCTCCTCAGTTCCGTTTTTTCACCCTCAGCAACAGTATTGGAACAGCCCATCCCTTGCGATTGCGCAAGCAGTCTGTTATTGCCTCTGTGAAGGAAATTGTATGTGTAAGATAGATGAGGCAGGACTGATTCAAGAGGGAGTAAGTTTGGTCAAGTGTGGTCAATAAGAAGGTAGACTGTTTATATAGATAAAAAGGTGATACACAAAGGTAGATTTTAAGACAATCTCCCCTGTCTGGACCCTACTGAGAAGCCATCAACCCAGTCTAATAAACAGGTTAACGGGGGCCAGGTATCAGAGGGTTCACAGGAGCCTTGCAACTCTCATTGGTCAAAGACGGTAACTGTTACCCAAATAAGCTGTAAACAACAACAGAGGCGGGCTTACTATATGCTGCCTATTAAGTATAATCTAATTGTGTAACCTGCATATTAAGAGTAGTAAAGCCATGTAGGGATTTTAGGCATGATGTAACTTGTTGTATTATGCATGAGCTTGTTGCATTATGTATGTCGTAGTTTGCATGTTAAAAGGCATATATGACCTGTAAACCCTATGTTGGGGGAGCTTGCTCGAAGAGGCTAGCTTCTCTTTTCTTCCCTCTGATGCAGTTCCTTTTATTATTCAGCTGAATAATAAAACTTGGAACCACACCCCGTTCTCTGCTTATTTGGGTCTCAGCTGGGAATGGGCCTGCATTATTGGGGAGGATCTACAGTTTCTCTTTCCAAGTTGAGAACCCGGATCAATTTTCCCCCACACCTCGTATGAGCTGCTTACTTGATTGGGAGAATCTCTTTGTGAACGTCATTCCACCAGAAAGCACTACTCCCACTGAGCGCTCTGCTATGGAGCAGGAAAATCGCTCCTCCCTGCCGCCTGTCGTGCCATGGTTCAAACCTTGTGCTGCCTGCGGCAAGGCCTTCCTGCAGGATGATCCCCACGAGAAGTGCCTCCGGTGTCTGGGCGAGGCCCATCTGGTCACCAAATGCTCTATCTGTCGGTCTTTTAAACCTAGGACCATAAAGGACACAAAGAAAGGCACCATGCATTGGCCTTGGAGCAAGTACGGCAGCCTATACCCGAAGCTTCAGGGCTACATTCAGCACTGCTGGAGCCATCCCGGCGCTGGTCTCTAGGACAGCAGAAGACACACTCAGTACCAGCTTCGGTACCAAAGCGTCAGCGCTGTTCTGTGTCTCCCCACCAGGGGCATCCCCAGGACTGGCAGGAGCTGGTACTGGTTCCCTCCACTCTGGAGGCCTTTGAAGCAGCAAAGGCACTTCTCCTCCTGCCAATGCCTCCCACCCAGCTACCTCCCAGAAAGAGGGGTAAACCGGCCTTCCTTTTGGATGCCTAGTCACCCAAAAAAGGTACTGGACTCCTTCTCCAGTTTTGGTACCATGCTCCCCAGAACAGACTCAGGTGCCCAGGAAGAGGCCCCCAGTACCATTAGGGGACAGGGCCCAATAGCCTCTCCTTGGGGCTGTACCACTTTATCTCTGCTGGCACCACTACTAAAGTTCCCTCCACGGTCCTGAAGCTGAGCCCAAAATGGCTCCAGGAACCATCTCAATCCTGAATCTCAAGGAAGGGGCCTCGAGGGGGAGTAAACAGCCTCGCCTGCAGTCCTCGGTACTGATGCCTTCCAGGTACTGAGGTACTGACCCCATGAGTGGTCTCCTCAGGAGACCCCACCACTCTCTTGCTGTACCAATCAGCCTAGCCCAGCCCCGTGTCCTCTGGCACCTGACAGGGCCCTGAACCCCAGGCCCCACTCCTATACAGGGGACCTCATGGTGCATTTTGATTTCCTCTGCCACGTGTGTGCTCGTGTGGGGTTGGAGGCTCACTCGCCCACGGAGCCCAGTGACAGTTTATTCAGCCCTGGGCTCTCTTCACCTTCTGAGCCCATAACATCTCCCCTGCACCCTAGCGTGCAGGAGATTGCCATGGTGTGATGGCAAACCCCCTGGGTCCATTGCTCCGGTCTCAGATACAGCGGGAAAAAAGTACCAGGTCCCTGCGGAGGATTTTCCTTTTTTCTCCTACCATCCAGTATCTCAAGGGGTGGTGGAAGCGGCCTTAGCTCATGGACAATTCCCCCACAACCCTCTCCCAAGGTCTAAAGAGGAGAGGGAATTAGATCTGTTAGGGTGGAAGGCTTACTCTGCCTCTGCCTTCCAGCTTACAACAGCCAGCCACCAGGCTGTGGTGGCCAGGTACGTCATGGACGTATGGGAGTCCATGAACAAATTTCGACATCTACTCTCCCAAGAGAACAAGGCAGTCTATGATGCCTTTGTTAAGGAGGGTAGGCTGGCATCCCAGGACCTAATGTTATCCGCCTGGGATGCTTCGGACACGGCAAGCTACAGTGTGGCTTCTGCTGTGGTCCTGAGACTGGCAGAATGGCTTCAGGAGGCAAGGGTGTCTCCCTCCTCCCAGCAGGTTATACTGGACCTCCCTTTTGAAGGGGGGTCCCTCTTTGCAGAAGGTATGAACAGTACCCTCCGCAGTTCCCAGGACCCCCAAGGGGACCTAAAATATTTGGGTATGCTACCATCCTGGCCCCCTAGTTGCCCTCCCAGCTCATAATGGGCAATAAACAACCCCCTCATGCCCTGCATATTGTCTTCCTCAGGGTCCTTCTCTCCACCTAGGATTGCGAAGGACACCCTGATCTCCCTGGGCCTCCCTCCCCTTTCCCTTGAAGGTAAATTGGGCTAGTGTTATGCTGGGGTTTGTGCCCTTCGGGGTAACATTAGTTAAGCCCACATTGGGCTACAGGAGCCAAACGTACATCCTTTGCGTTCAAGGGGGAGTACAATTCGCTCACAGGGGGCTAAGCACATCACAAATCACCCCCTGAAACAATATTCCCAGTGGATCTGTTGGAATACCCTTCAGGGATTCCTCTTCCTGTTTGGCATTTCCTCTAAGGATGCCTCCTTACAATCCCCCAAGCAGTCCGTGCCCTCGTTACTTTACAACATGCCCAGGACAAGGTTTTGGTGAACCACCCTTCCCTGTCTCGAAGGCCTGCTGCCCCTTCAGGCCACAAGTGCAAATACCAACTACCCCTTGGGTCATGGAATTGGACAGTCATCCTCCCCCTTTTTTTCTTCTGCCTCCATAGTTGAATAGAGCATCACCAGGTGGTGCAAAGGGGGCATTTCTGGGGGGTTGTAAGGGACCATACCCTACTATCCTATACAGGGGTGTCGCTGCCCTGGGGAGGGATCCGGGGCATGGCCCCAGGCCCCGCCCCCAGCCCACGTGCCCCACCCCCTGGCCGCAGGCCACGCCCCCTGGCCAGGGCCAGGGCCAGAAGCCGCCACGTGCCACCGCAGGTGGCTGGGCCCACATCCCCAGCCAGGGACGGGGCCAGAAGCGGCCCCGGACAGCTGGACCCCGCATCCCGGCCAGGGATAGGGCCAGAGCGGCTGCTGCTGCTGCTGCAGGCTGCCAAGCCCTGGATCCCTGGCTGGGGACAGGGTTGCTGCAGGTGCGGGTGGCTGAGCCCCGGATCCTCCACCGGGGATGGGGCTGCCACAGCCGCTGGCCGCTGGGCCCCGGATCCCTGGCTGGGGCGGAGCCAGGAGTGGCCTCCGCAGTCGAGCCCCAGATCCCCAGCTGGGGACGGGGCTGCCATGGCCGTGGGCAGCTGGGCCCCAGATCTCTCTCCGGCCTGATCAGGCCAGAGACCGGGGGGGGCCACCAGACCCGGGGCATTGGCTCTGGGATTCAGGGCACATGCCCCGGGTGCCCAGCACCAGTGACACCCCTGCTCCTCTATAGAGTAAGATATTCAGCCCTGGATCCTTCACCCAACAGCCACTAAATTCCAGACCTAGTGGGGGAGGTGTGTTACCCTCTCCTGCTTTTTTGGGGGGGGGTGGGGGGGCTAATTTGCCTGAACTGACACAGGGAGATCCCAGTGCCAGAAGCCAACCTCCCACTTTCACAGCGTCCTGGTGATTACCATCTCCCTAGGATCAATGGTAAAACACCACCACCAGGCTTGCTGTCAGGGTAGGCCCTGTGGCCCTTTCCCCTTTGTCCTCTGGCCAATTACTATCATCAGCCCCAGGTTGCATCATGCTTTTAATCATCCCGTTAACGCCCTGTCCTTTGGGATTTGTGTTGGTGGGGATTGGATTAGCCGTTTTCCTTATCAGACACCTGGTCAGTAGCTGGTGCACGCACCCTTGTTGATCGTTTTCCCACCTCATATGACCGCATTCCCTTCCATATTCCAGAATAGGGGGCTTTGAATCTGCAAATCCCTCCGATGCAGACACATTTCTCCTTCACATTCCAGTTTACTGGAGATCAGTGAAGTCCTGTTACTGTTCCCTCAGTCAAAACCCTGCACTGTACCCTCAGGGCCATGTGCACTCTTTCAGCTGATCATGTCACCCTTGGTCCTTTGCGCCCAAGCACTCCAAGGGCACCTCACCCCTCGCAGTGCCTCTTACCCCTCCCACATCTAGAGGGGGGAGATCCAATGACTCCTGGAGACTTGCTGTTGGAGATGGGGACTCTCCTTGGAGCAGACCTCTTAAGTTGCCTTCCTTGCCCCATTCCAGTTAAGGGCAATATTCACCTGGTGTGGAGGACAGCCTTCTCCTGATCTTGAAGGTTTTCCACCAAAGCATTGTGGAGGGCTCCTTGATTCTAACCTTTGGTGCCAGTCTTTCATTGACTGATCCCACAAGGGCCACTAGTTAGTGCCGCTGACCAATGGCAACTCTTTCCTTCCCTCCACGTGCTTCAACAGATGGTTGCAAGTGCCCTTCCTCCTGTACTCCAAATCTGGGATCCATGTGTTTCCTCCTGGCTTTGCCCATTCAGGCCCAGGGCAGGCAGCAGACTTTCAGTCTTACAGCCCCCCTCTTTCCATAGTGTGATACCCCTTTTCCCGACATATTCCCGGCTCAGGAGAATCACCCTCCCACACCTGCTTTGGCTCTGGGGTAGTTAACAGAGGGAATAACCATTTCCATTTTAAACTCTACTGCCTCCTTCAAAAGTCCTTCTACCCAATTCTTAGGAGGTCTTCGGAATCTTTCCTCTCTTCCCTCCTCCTCTTTTCTCCCCATCATATGTTCCATGGGGGAAATGTATGGCTTCAGTCTGCTCATGGCCCTATTCCACTCACCTCCTTGCTAGTGATGGGAGGTGGCTGGTTACAGAGGTGATATAACTTATGTGCGGAGGCACTGCTTAACACTGTTCCTTCCCCCTCCTTCCAACCCCATAACCAACTGAATTGAGGTCAGTTCCTCCTACATTCCAACCATGGTGCCTTCCCTTTTCGTTGACACCTTTCAAGGTGATAGTTTGACCCCTTAACCCAATAGGCTCGTCAAACTTTCCTTAGCCCCGTGTTCTCTGTGCCCCTTCAACTACCAGTAGCCATATCTATCTATGGGCCTCTGGAGGGGCATCTGGTATCTCTGTTGCTGTGTTGGCATTTGCCCACCAGGTAAACTGTTCTTGTCAGGTGGTTGTTTGATTCCTTCTGCACCACCCCATAACCCTCTCCCTTAGTTGGGTCAGTAGATGGGTCTCCCTTTCTTTCTTTACTGCTTCTTGATATCAGCCAGTAGGCTGGGTTTTTTCTGGACTCTACCTTAGCTTTCCTCGTCAAACCGACTAAGGTATGCGTCATAGGCCTAAAACCGGGGGACACACCCTGGCTGTCTCTCTTTGGCAGGTGCCTTACCACCACCCTTTTTATGTCCCTCATCTGATGGCGCCTAACCAATTCTAGAATTCGCCGCTGATATCTTTTCTCCCTGGTAAGGTGACTTTAGGCCTCCCTCTGCTCCTACTGGTCACAGACAGGGAGCATTTGAGAGGCATAGGCCTTTGTTTTTCCCCACTTAGGCCAGGCCATTCAGCCTATCGCCTCCTCTGTGCCTGGCATTTGGCTGTTACAGGGGTAACTGGGCTGAAGGCAGGAAAAAACCCAACTCTGTCCACCACCCTTAGTACGGCTAGCAGTCACCTATTACTGAATGTATCAGACCAGTTCTCAAAGAAGAATGGTGGGTTACTTACCAGTAACTGTGCTTCTTTGAGATGGACTGCTTCAATTCATTCAGAACCCTTCCGCCATCCCCGCAACTCGGAGTTGATGACTTTTAGGGACTGAGGAGGGACAGGGCTGCTGCCATATGTATAGCCATAGGGTGGCTAGGGGTTGTTGGCCACCAGCCCTGTTCTGACAGGCTCGGGCTAAAGGGTTTCCAACCAATCATGTGCTGAGGCACATACACACCTGTTACTGAATGAATCTGAGCTGCCCGTCTTGAAGGACAATTTCTGGTGAGTAACCTGCTGTTCTACCAGATGAGGGACCAGTTACACGCGGGAGGCCAGGGGTGCGCTGCCCCAGGAGTGTGGGTGATTCACACAGCAAGGTGTGACAAGTCAAGGGCCCAGAGTGGAGAACTGGGTTGGCAGAGCAGCATACCAGTCCAGATTGCAGGAGGGGATTTGCACAGTGCGGGGGAGTTCTATTGGAGCTGGTGGTTAACACAGATATCATTGGTACCAGTAATTGACACGAAGGAGCTGCTGGCACAAGTGATTGACATGGATGAGCCTTTGGTACCAGAGATTGGTAGCTTGTTGGTACCACTGACTGATACTGGGGGCTGTGGATATTGGAGATTGACATAGGGGCGGTTGGCACTAGTGGTTGAAATTCAGGGGCCACTGTCACTGGTGATTGACAAGGGGAGCTGTTGGAGTCAGTAACTGACACATGGTGGGGTGCCGTTGGTGCTGATAATTGACATGGGGGACCATTTGCACTGGTGACTAACTTGCAGGGGCTCTTGGCATCTGTGACTGGCATGGGAGGCCATTGGTATCAGTGATTGATATTGAGAGAGCTATTGGCACCCATGATTGAAGGAGGAAAGCTGTTGGTACTGGTGACTGACATGGGGGAGGGGCTGTTAGCACCTGAGACTGATATGGGCTGTGGGGGACGGGGTTGATGATACTGGAGATTGACACGGGAGCGTTGTTGGGGCCAGTGACTGACAGGGGAGATGTTGCCACTGGTGATTCACACGAGGTGGGCTGTTAACACCAGGGATTGACATGAGGGAACTGTTGGCACTTGTGAGTGATAGGAAGGGTTGCTGGCATCAGTGATTGACACAGGGGGACAGTTGGAACCAGTGACTGACATGGGGGCCATTGGCACTGATGACTGATGGAGGGACAGTTGGTACCAGTGATTGACATGAGGGGAATTTTGGAACTAGTGATTGATATAGGAGGGCTATTGGCACCTGTGACTGGAAGGGGGGAGCTGTCGACACTGGTGACTGATTGTCAGGAGAGAAAGAGGTTCGTTCTCTGTTCTGGTCAATTAAAGATGCAGACAGCAGGAGGAGAATTACAAGTTTATTAGCACCCAGAGCTACTAGGTGCGGCCGGCCCCGAAGGACCGCTTTCTTGTATTTATTACATTACACAGTCTATTGAATTACATTCAAGGTTTTCAAAAATGGTTAAACACAGAAAAACTACAGCTTATTGGTTAACAATGTATTTATGACACGATTATACAATGTCAGACCACGGGGAAGGGATAGAAACTAAGACCCCATTACGGGAAAACTAAGAGCCCTTAGGCTACATGTAAGGGCAGGTGAGAAGCCTAAATGAGGAGTGGGTTGCTAAGCGGTTATAACAGGTGTTTGTGGTTATTGTAATGTAGGTGTTTTCCTGTTATTCTAGCTTTGGCTTTTCATTATGGCTTTGCTTTGGGCTACAGTTGCTAACGCTGCTCTGCCTGAACTAAAATAGCTGCACGCTTTGCTTGAGTTGCTTGGCCTTGCTTGGTTTTACTAGGCTGCATATCAAATTTTCTCTACACGATATGAGGAGCTGTGGGCACTCATGACTGACATAGGTTGGGCTTTTAGTAACAGTGATTAACACAGAGGGGGCATGGTGCCAGTGGTTGACTTGAGGGGACTGTTGGCACAAGTGATTGATATGGCGGGGGGGCATTGACACCAATGACTGGCATGTAGGAGGAAGGAGGCTTTGGCACCTGGGACTCACTGATGGTCAGACTGTTGATAGCAGTGATTGATGTGAGTGGGGTTTTGGCACTGATGACTGATGCAAGGGGGGGTTGTTCTGACTTGTGACTGACAGTGGGGGCTGGTGGGGGCTTTTGGCACTCATAATTGACATGAGGTGGATTTTTGTAACACAGACGGGCCAGTGATATCAGTGATTGACATGAGGGGGCTGTTGGCACCAGTGATTGACATGGACAAAGCCGTTTTCATCAGTGATTGACATGGGGGGGCTATCAGCACTGGTGACTGACCAGGGAGGGGCTGTTAGCACCCCTGACTTAAA
Organism: Podocnemis expansa; assembly: GCA_007922195.1. Classification (NCBI taxonomy): domain Eukaryota; kingdom Metazoa; phylum Chordata; order Testudines; family Podocnemididae; genus Podocnemis; species Podocnemis expansa. The sequence goes on from ML682134.1 coordinate 1,807,725, forward strand.
CGGGGGGGGTTGTTGGTACTGGTGATTGAAATGGGCTGGACTATTGGCACTAGTGACTGATGTGCGGGGCTCATTAGGGATAGTGCTGAAAAGTTGTGGGGAATGCTGGCACTGGTGATTGACATTGGGGGTTTTTGCCACCAGTGATTGACATGGGGGCTAATAGGCACCAGTGACTGACATGGGGACGTGCTGTTGTGACCAGCAGTTGACATGAGTTGGGCTCTTGATAACAGTGATTAAGACAAAGGGGCCACTGGTACCTGTAGTTGATTCAAGGGAACTATTGGCATCAGTGATCAATATGGATCAGTATGGGGTGCTGTTGATATTGGTGACTGACATGGGGGAAGATGTTGACACTGGTGATTGTTACACAGTAGCTGTTGGTACCAGTGATTGACGTGGGGGACTATTGACACTAATGAGTGACACGGGGGGAGGGCATTGGCAATAGTGACTGATGGGTGGATTGTTGGTACTGGTGATTGATGTGAGGGGGCTGTTGGCACTAGTGACTGACATGGGGGAGCTGTTGTCACTGGTGATTGATGGGAGGCTGTTTGAGTTGGTGACTGACACAGGGGGGCTTTTGGCACAGGTGATTGACATGGGGTAGGTTGTTGGTAACAGTGGTTAACATGGAGGGGACATTGATATTGGCAATTGACTCAAGGGAGCTGTTGACACTAGTGAATGTGCTTGATATGCAGGGCCTTTGGTGATGGTGATTGACATGGAGGAAGATGTTGGCACAAGTGATTGATGCAAGGTGGCTATTGGCACTGGTGACTGACATAGGGGGCCACTGATATCAATGACTGACATGGAGGGGCCGTTGGCATTTGTGATTGATGGGCAGACTGTTGGTACTGGTGATGGACAGGAGGGGGCTTTTGGCATTAGTGATTGGCATGGGCGGAGCTGTTGAGAGTGGTGCTGATACAAAGTGGGCTAGATTAATGTGGAGGTGCTGATGGCACTGGGGACTAATATGAGGGACTGCTGGTACTGGTGATTGACACCGAGGGAGCTGTTGGCACTAATGAGTGACATGGAGGGAGGTTGTTGGGGCTGGTGACTAACACACGGGGCTGTTAGCACTGGTCATTTGACATGGTGTTGGGTAGGTTAGCATGAAGGAGCCATTGGTACTGGTGGGTAACAGGGGGGCGGGGAGAAGCTGTTGGTACCCATGACTGACATGGAGGTAGGGCACTATTGGTACCTGTGGGTGATAGGGCTGTTGGCTCCTGAGATTGACAAGAGAAGATGTGAGCACTAGTGATTGACATGAGGGCTGTTGGCACTGGTGATTGACAAGGGGACGTGGTCACTGACACTGGCTCCCCGGAGAACAGGCTGTACACCGACTGAGGAGAAAACTACCGCTGTTAACATTTGGCGGGAAAACCATCCTGTCCCTCTGATTGGTGGAGGAGAATGGGCGGGAACGGCTACCATTGGTCGTGCGGTCTGTGAAGCCGCAGTTGCTGGGGCAGGTTGAGGGGGGAGTCTTTGCAGACAAAAGCCGGGAACCCACGTGATTCGACCTCCGACTGGATGGGTTCTGATTGGTTGGGAACTGAAGGGCGGGATCCGTTTGGATCCGTCAGTCTCTGGGTGCGGAAGATCTTCTGATTGGCCGGAGCCCAAAGACCGCAAAGGGCGGCTGGAAGCTCGCTGTTTCCAAGGGAGGGGGGAAAGACTCAGAGGCCAACGTGGCACAGAGCTCCGCTGATTGGCTGGAGCGCTAGCGCAAGAGCCTCTCCCATTGGTGGAGTCACTGCAGGACGGCTATAAAGGCAGGCATCTTGCTTCCTCCACCTGCCTCAAGCTGGGCGGGGAATGCTTCAGGGGGTAGCGGAGCCAGCGAGTGTTGCAGCGGCAACGCAAAGCTCATCAATTGTACCGCTAATTACCTTAATTAGTGAACTGCAGTTTGTAATTACTCCAGCCCCATAATTAGCCAATTAACAGCACCTGCGATTGGCCGCCGGTCTGATTAGCTATTCAACAGCATCTCTGATTGGTCACTGGGGGAGAGAGGCTAATTAAAAGTATCGCTGATTGGCCATTGGTGGTCGATTGGCCTAGTTAATTCATTTATAGACCCCCCCCTTGACTAATTAGCTACCTAGCTGCACCTTCGAGTGTTCTTTTTCACCAATGAGCTTATTACAAGTGCCCCCATTTGTTAACTGAACTAATTAACTCATTTATGTCACCACTGATTGTCCATTGGACTAATTAGCTAATTAACAGCACAACCTTTTTCTGTGGGCTTTTTAGGTCGTTATCAGCATCCTCTGATTCTCCATTGGACTAATCGACTAATTAACAGCCTCTAATGGTCCATTGGGCTAATCAGGAAATCACTAGAGCCTCTAACGGCCCTTTGGACTAATTAATTGATCGATAGCACCTTTAATTGTCCATTTAACTAATCTGGTAATAGTTTAAATAGAATTCTTGCCTAATTAGCTACATAACAGCCCTCTCCCTGGGTGCCTTCAACAAATGTTTGTCTCTCTCAACAGCATCTCACTTCTCCCTAACTCTGTTTGTCTCCTGGTTAATTAGTGTTGCTGTTAATTGTTCTTAATAAACTTTAACTTATCTTCACTGACTTCTAATAATATTATTTTTAATACCTAGTGTTTTTGTCAATTTATTATTATTGCTCAATTCCCACATCCCCTACTTCATTAACCATACCCTAATTAATGATTACTTAATAGTTCATTGTCCTAATTAATGTGCTAAAGTCTGTTAGCTGCTCCACATCTTTAAATTATTAGCAGCAACATTATTTTTTTCAAATTGCCAAATAATTTATTCATATTGACATTACTTTTTATTTATCTTAATCACATGCCAACTTCATTAATGCTTGAATAGCACTGGTAATTACTCACCCCCTAATTAATATACTAATATTATCCTTTGCTCCTGTTTTTGCTCTTATTAATAGTGTTGGTAAATTACTTTCTTTATTATTAATAGTTTTTTCCCTAAGGTAACTGTTAATTAGCTAGCACCTCATTAAGAGAAGGTTTTAAATCTGCTTCTAATAGCTCATTTGAATTTTAACCCTATTTCCTCCTCTTTACTTAATCTTGTTAAGCTTGAGCATTAGTATTTCATAGCACTGTTAAGTAGTTTGCCCTTTATTAGACAGGGAAATCCACATCTGATTTCCCTTCACTAGTCTCCTTCGAACTCCATATTTTCATCTACATAAATAACGTACCTTAGTAGTTGCTAATATCATAATTAATTGCTTTCAGATTTGACATTAAAGTCCCTCATGAGGGGTGGGTTTATTTATCCTCAAAACCTATTTAGCCATTGTTGTAACTAAAGCCCCCTCATTAATACTGAACTGTTGGTTTTTTGGTTTTTTTGGTTTTTTTTTTTACTTCTTGTCAATAGTACTAATTAATCCCAGTTGCTAATTAGTATTTGCATATGAAAATCAACTTCTTTGTGTTGCCTGTTTGGTTTTGAAATTCTGACCCTTTGGGCAAAATATATAGCTATTTAGAGGATCGCACAACATGCAATATTTTGGCGTCTCATTGACTGAATAGGGTTCTTGAGGTGCTGCGGGAGCTGAGATATTTGGCGGGCTAGGAAAATCTACAGGGCTTTTTTGAGTCCCATTGACTCTGTAGGGTTTAGGAAAGTCCTATTGCCATAGCTGGGCAACAGCGGCACCTTATACAGAGTCTTTGAAGAGAGTTTTTTGGAGGACCCCCTTAAGCCTCCCAACCCAGCGCTACCATGTTCTATTATCCCAACGTCCTGCAGCGCCATACAGGCCGCTTTGCCACCATCTGGTAATGCCCTTGGGCCAGGGTCCAGCCAAGGTGGAGGAGGGTTGGGGGGTATCTCTCCTGGGATCCAGGGAGGTGGATTGGGAGGCTCTGGGGCAGGCAGGACTCCTGGCACCTTCTGATTAACCCCATCTCCCACACCCCAGGCTGGCAGCCACGGGTGGTACCAAGCTGGTGAAGAGGGAATATCTAAAAGTGAACGTGCCCCAAACATGGTGCGTGTTGCAGGAGGGGAAGGATGGGATGGAGAGGAAAGAGGGAGGGATGAAAGGAGTGTGAGGGAGGAAGAAAAGGAGGGATGAAGATGAGGCTGATGGAGAATGGAAGGAGACAAGAAGAGGAGGGTGGACGGAGGACTGGAAAGAGAGTTGAAGAGAAGGCTAAGGGAAGAATGAAAGGAGGATGGAAGGAGGGATAGAGAGGAGAGTGGATGGTGGACTGGAAGGAGAGTTGAAGAGGAGGGCGAGGGAGGACTGGAAGGAGGGATAAAGAGAATGAATGGAAGTCGGGACGGAGGTGGAGGCATGGAAGGGTGGATGAAAAGCAGGACAGCTAGATGGACTGACCGACTGTCTGTCCCTGTATCGCTCCTCCCATTGGTGGCTGATGCAGCGAGGAGGTCTTGACCTACATCCTGGCACGGGCCCCGCCTCCTGAGCCTGGCGCTCCTCGGCCTCGTTTCTCCCTCTATCTGTCAGCCCAACTGCAGTATGGGCTGGTTCGGGTCTACAACCGCCAGTGTCATTATCTCATCGGTAGGTGCCACCCCTTGCCCCTTTCGCTCCACTTGGGCCTGAAGGGGGGGGGACTTGGAGGGGTATGACCATGGGAATAGATCTAAATCAGATGCTCCACCCCAGGATGAGGCCCACTTCCATTTCAGGGTCCCTGGTGCCTACTTCTCCTCACCCCCTTGGTGGGATTCATCTTGTAGGGAGAAACCCCTCAGACCCACTCAGTTTCCATTTCCCAGCCAGCTCTAGCGTCAACCTAAAAGTGGCGGGAAACTGGTTTCGCTAAATAGGTTTGTGGATGTTCTTAAATCAGGTGAAAAAGAGTTGACACCAGTGCAGGTAGCCAGGCCTGGACTCAGCAATGACCCTACATGAACTCAGAGGTTAGAGGTGCGGTACTGAAGCAGTTTAGCTGAAAAGGAAGTAGTTGCTAGCTTAAACTCACTACTAACCAGGCTTGGGCTGGATTTAGGGACCAATTTAGGAAAAAAAACAACCAACAAGTAGACAAGCCCTGGGAAGTGACTCAGAGTTGTCCTCAATATGTGTATCCTTCCCCATCCAGACGAAATCCAGCTCCCAACTCACCTTCTGCCCCACCAGCTCCCAGGGGATAGCCAGCCCTCCCAACTCACCCATCTCCCTGCTTGCCCCTCACAGGAGATCCATCCCCCAAATCAATGCTCAGCCCCCTGCCAGTTTCCTAGAGCAGATCCAGTCCCCCAGCTCACCCCCACAACCCCTGCTAGGCACGTGGAGAAGATCCATCTCCCCCAACTCACTCCCCCACTCCTTGCCTGTCCTCCAGAGGAGATCCAGCAGACCTTGGAGCGCCTGAGCCGGGCCCAGCAGCAGATCCGCATTGATATGGGAGAGGTTGAACAGTGAGTCACAGGGAAGGGGTTGGGGGCCTGGAGCCCCGCGTAAGCCCTGGGACCCCTGTGGCACCAAGGATACGTCAGGGATATGGGAGGTCAATGGAAAGTGGACAAGCCATGAAGCATGGGGGTTGGGGAGGGGAAATCCTCACAGAGGTGGAATAGGGAGGCAGAGATCAGTGAGATGCCTGGGGTAGAGGGCCTCAGTAGCAGGTTTGCAGGCTGGGAGTCACGGCAGGGGGTTAATAGGGACTTTGGACTTTGGACCTCCATCGGCTCTGGACTTTGGACCTCCTGTCACACTGGACTTTGACCTCTATCTGCTCCCCCAGTGTTGGGCTGCTGCTCCCTGATAATCTCTTGCTGATGGAGGCCCTGGAGGATGCACCTGACCCCTTCTTTGGGGTGATGGAGCCACCGCTGCCCAGCCCCATGGATATCCCACAGGTATGCCCTGAATCCTCCTGCCCACCCCTCATTCCACAGGTAGCCTCCAACTCCCTCCATCCTACAGGTAATTTCAGATCCCCACTGCCCAGTCTCCATTCTGCAGGTATCCCCAAATTCCCCCAGCCTATGCCTCATCCCACAGTTAGTTTCTGAATCACTTCTGCCTATTCCCCATCCCACACAGAGCCCCCCCCACTCCCCCACCCCACAGGCTCCCTCAAAACTCCCTGCCCATCCCACAGGTACACCCCAACTCCCCCATCCCACAGGTATCCCTCAAACCCCTCTGCCCATCCTCCATCCTGCAGGTAAACCCCCAAAATCCCCTGCTCATCCCACATCCTGCAGGTACCCCCCAAATCCTTCCATCCTGCACTTATCCCCTGGATTCCCTCTGCCTATTCCCCATCCAACAAGAAGCCCCAAATACCTGCTACCCATCTCAATTCCCCAGGTATCCCCAACTTCCCCTGCTCAGCCCCATCTTGCAGGTACTCCTCCATACCTCCCCATGGCACAGGAAATTCGCCACCCAGGCTGTTATTGCTGGTAGGGGGCTGGACCAACCTGTGACTTCACTGCTCCCCCAGATACGTCGGATCTTGGAGACGCCCACACCAGAGAGACCCATCCTACCACCCCGACGCAGGAGGGCAGGTGAGTTGGGGTGGGAGGTTGGGGTGGCCCAGTGTGACAGCACCCCAGTCCAGCCAGCCACCACAGCATCCCAGGGCAGCTAGTGTCTTTGGGCTTCCCAGTATAATGGGTGAATGGGGCCACCAAGGCACACCAGTCTCCCAGTGTGACCAATGTGCTGCTGGCCCAGTTGAACCAGTAAGGCCAGGGTCCCACACCAGTGGCCCCAGTATAACACTACTGTACCTGTGATACCAGTATAACCCAGCACCCAGTAAAACCAGCTAACTGGTCTCAGTTTCATCACTAGTCCTAGTTCATCCCAGTATCACCAGGAACCCCAGTCTCACCTTCTCCAGTTAGCTTCCCCAGCCCTCTCTTTCTGCTCGCCAAGATCTGGCTTGTCATTGTCTCCCCCTGAAGTCCTCCAGTGCCCCATGGGGAGGGGGTCAAAATCAGGGAAGTTACCCCATCTGACCCATTTTTTCTCACCCTCCCAGAAGAGCCCCCCACTACAGTTGTGTCCCCTGAAAGAATCACCATGAAGGAGCTGGAGCCCATCACTCTGCTGGAAATTGAGGTGTGGGATGGAGCCAGGCTTGCGGGGACTGGGTGCTGGCACAGGATCTAAGGATTCTGGGGAGCTGGAGATCCAGGAATTGAGTGGGGCTGAAAGATCTAGGGAGTTCGGCAATGGGGAGCTGGGAGAATATGGGAGTCCAGGGCTTGGGGGGGCTGTGAACTCAGTGGGGCACAGCAGTAACCTGACCCCCTCTCCTTTCTGCAATTCCCCCAGGGCGAACGCGACCTCCCCGAGATCACAGCACGGGAAATTGAACTGCTGGCTGAGGAGGAGGCCTTTGTCCTGCCCCCTGCCCGCCCCATGGAAGGTGTGATTCTGTGGGGAGACTGGGGACCCAAGAAGGAGGCTGGGAGACTTCTCCCTTTCCCTGTCCTCCCACCTCACACTGGCCTTCTCCCCCTGCTCAGAGCCAGAAGCAATGAGGGAGCCAGAAGCTGAGGTCATGGCAAGGCTGTCACCCCCCACCCGGTGAGGGAACAGCTGTGGGACAGAAAATAAGTTTGGGGTGCTGGGGTGTGGCAGCAAGGTGACACTGGCCATGGGGCAGGGAATGGCATGGCAGCACTGGGTGGGGCTGGCCATGGGGCAGGGGCAGGGCTGAGAATGGGGCAAGGGGACTGGCTGAGGTGTACGGGGTACATGAGCAGGGTTGGCTGCAGGGTTGGCCATAGGGGAATGGGGCACTCACCATTTCTCCCGCAGGGTGGGTGAAGAACCCCCAACTGCAGCAGAGTTACCCCCCATGATGGAGGAGCGGGCCCTGCCAAGGGAGGAACCAGCCCTACCTCCTGGTAAGTGTGCAGGACAAGGGAGTGAGGGTGGTGGGGACTCCAGTCTCTAGTCCTCACTCTGGTTCTGCCCTACAGCGCTCAGCCCCCCACGGGAACCAGGCCTGCCCCCCCGCCCCCCCCTCACCCATTGTGACCCCCAAGGTGGAGTGGAGCCCCCCTCGCAGCCCAGAGGTAAGAAAGGGACCCTGGTGGTGGGCAGGATGACCTCACCTGGCAGGATCCTATATTTCACCCCTGTACCCCTGCACCCCACAGCTGGAGCCCCTGCCCCCGCCCCCCCCACACCTGCCCCGGCGCCGCCTCCTTCTGGACGAGGTGATCCAGATTCCACGGGAGGAGTTCCAGAAGCAGATCCTGGATGTGCGGATCCGGTGTCGGGCCCTGGTGAGTTGGCCCCAAGATGATGGGTGGCTTCATGGCAAGTGCTGGCCCCACTGTCACAGCCAGCCACATGGTACTAGCCACTAACCCCCACTGCCCTTCCTAAGCCAGGACTAAACCCAGGTGCTGGTGGTCCTGTTGAGTGCTGATGGCTGATCCCATGGCAAAATGGCTCTGATTGCTGCCACCCATTGTTCTCCCTGACCCATAAGAGAACACAGGCTTCTGGGCCTCCAGCTCCTCACTCCAGCTGTCTCTGTCTCAGGTGACAGCAGAGGCCCCAGCTCAGCGGCGCAGAACCCCTGCAGAACTGCTTGGAGCCCCTACGTATGGTGAGTGACCCCCCCTGTGCATTTTCCCTTCATAGCAGTGCCCCCTGTGTACAGGTGTGTTCCTGCTTTCCACAGAGGCACCCTCTCACCCTGTCTGTGGCCCCCAGGCTGGCTGCCCCCTGAGCTGCAGGCCTTATGGCAACGCTGTGCTGTTCTGCAGCCCCGTGACTATGCTGCCCTCCGGCGGGAAGAGAGACCCGAGGAGCCCATCAGCGAGGTGGAGGTAACTGCCCACCTCCTTGCCCTCTCCAACCTTGGGGAACCCAGAAGTCCAGGCTCCCAACCCCCCACACTAACCATTTGCACCACTGCCCTCTTTTTCAGGTCGCCCGTGAAGCCCTGGAGCCCAGCATTCCTGTGATGGTCTCCTCAGGTGAGCTACTGCCATGGAGGGTGCTCTGCCCCATGACAGGGGATGAGGACTCCTGGCACCCTTTGCATGCTGACCCACCCTTGCCCCACAGAGATCTCCCTGGAGATCACAGAAGAGGAGGTGGCACGACCCAGCCTTGTGACCCCTGAGGAGAGGAGGTGAGAGACAGTGAGGGTGGTGGAGGTGCAGCCCCCAGTACCCCACTAATCTCTTCTGTCCCCCTCCCCCAGGGCACCAGAGGTCGAGGAGGTCCTGCCAGTTGTTCCAGAATTGCCTGAGGTGAGCCTGGAACTGCCCCCCATCCGTGAGCGCCTCACACTGGAGTCCCTGCGCAGGTAGGCCAGGGCTGGAGTCAGGTGGTGGTGGTGGTGGTGATGATGAGGAGTTGAGGGGCACGACAGGACACCTGGGTTCCAGCCTGACTCTGTGCCCCCAACCCAAGGCTTGCAGCTGCAGAGTTGGAGCGTGTGGGGGAGCTGGATTTCCAAGCACTGCTGCCCCCTGCAGCCTCGCGGAGCATTGTTGGCCGCATCTTTTACCTGTGCCTAGGTGAGTGGAGCTAGCATGGGGTGTTTCCCTGTTCTGGTGTGCAGGCGGGGTTGTGGGTATCGCTATCCCAGCATGTCTGAGCTTTGGAGTGTGGGTGTTCCCACCTGCAGGCTGTAGGAATCTGTTACATGCAGTGTGTGCAGGCCCTGGCTCCTCACATTACCTCATCTCTTGCAGTTCTCTGTGGGTTGCAGTTTTTGCAGCTGGAGCAGGCTCAGCCCTACGGACCAATTCGCCTCAGACCTGGTGCACAGTTCCACCCACACTAGGCCCCTGGCCTGCCCAGCACTGAGCAGGGCACATTCCTGCCCCACTGTTATGCACCTGTTCTCATTAAAATGTTTTGCAAAGCACCTACTCTCAGTGACTTTTTGGTGTCTTCTGAGCCCCCACCCTGACATGAGCCAAAGCCAGCCAAATGCTGTCTCTACACCCCATTGAGACCCCTTTTTCTCACCTGCCCACTTCTCCTGCAACAAGGGCATTGACCAGCTCCCCATGGCCTCAAGCAGCCTGGGCTCTTCCTCCTCCACCTGTGTCTCCACCCACTATTCTTGGTGATACATCCAACACTGCATGAACTCTGCCCTAAGATCAGGCCAGGGTCTCAAGCAAACATTTTATTCTCAGGTATAGAATATAGATTTCTCTCTTCCAAAAAAAGTCAGCAAAGGGTGGCTGAGTGTTAAATACAAACAGGACAAAGGAAGTGGGGTGTTTAATACAAACAGGAGAGGAGGGATATTGCCCAGCCAGACCAGTCCCACAACACCAGACCAACAGGGGCTGTTCTGACAGCAATCACATCCCCTGGAATAGCAGTCAGATGAAAAAACCCTCTACACCTGGCCAGCAGCTGTGGGTGAGGAAAAAACAGGTAAATTGATTGAAACTATCTGGAAACAGTGCTGCTCAAGGTGAAGATGTATAGGGGGAATGAACTGGCAAGGAAGCAAAACCACACTCAGCTCCATGGGGAAAATGTTGGTGGAGCCTGTGATTCAATTCTCTCTGCATCACAAAGATACAGTCCAGCACAGTAATGATGAGGCTGAAAGACACTTGTAGGTTAAGAAACAGGGGGCATGGATGACAATGCCATGCCAGTTTCACTGGGGGGAAGATATGGCATGCTGGTTGACAGCGGGATGCCAATGTCTCATAGGCTGAGTAACAGCTCTGCCTGAAACAGGTAACAGCAAGACAGGTTCCCACTTGAGGTGCTGCCTGGTGGAAAGCTACAGGCAAGCTGAGCAAAGTTAAATCCCACCTCCTTTTGGCAGGAGTGAGAAACATACATGCAAACCAGGGTGGATTGTAGGATTCAAACCTGTTACCATGGGGGGGGGAGACAGATAAAGGAGGCGAATAAGCAGACAAAATCCTCCCTTATAGCTATAGTGTGATAGTCATTTTAGCAATGCGCCACCTGAGAAACTACAGATGAATGGGTTAGTGATGCAGTTCCCCTCAGAAAACAGAATAAATACAAGCAACCAATGGGATCCAAAAACTGAAGAGCCAAACTACAGGCCAAACTGGTTAACAACCAGACTACTGCCCCTGCTTTATGGCAGTAACAGTTACAAAGGAAACTGCCCCTCAAACTCCTGGTGAAAGCCAAAGACAGATCCAGTTCAACATCACAAGGATGGTGCTAACCACTGACCCAGTCGGATCAGAACATGACTGGGTTTCTTCCCCCAGGAGTGCCACATACAGGCAGGACAGGGATCAACACTGTCACTGACGTTCTCCTCATGGTGATGGGTATGAGCAGTCAATTCATGCCATGTCTCCAATTCCTTCAGATGCTGACAGAGGAAACTGAACTACAGGCAGACCAGATGAAGGACAGGTATATCCACTCCATGGGAAGTGGGTGAAAGCTACAGATAACTGGTGGCCAAATGGCTCTTGTAAGAAATAGGTGGCACAGATTCAAGGCCACAAATGTAGTCCTGCCCACAATGGGACTGGATACAGGCTGACACAGTCCAGTCTTCTCCCCGAAATGGGCCCCAGAGAGAACAATGTGGGGGTTCCACAGTTGGTCATTTGGGGGGGAGAACAAGCGCAGGTGGATCCTGCTGGTCAGTGGTGAGAGAACAGGTGGTGAGGGTGTTGCCTGTCCTCAATGGGGGTCACATGTCCCTGGAGGGGAGAGAGGGCACCATGAGAACTATTCTTGGCAGGATCCCACCCCTGACCCCTTGTTCTGTCCTACTCACTTCAGGCGGAGCTGAGGGCCCCACTGATCCGGGCACTATCATCGGGGGACAGGGCTTGCAGGGCTGCTTGGAACTCCATGGGGCAGCGGGCAGCAAGACGTCTCAGGAGGGAGAGCAGGGAAACCTGTCCATCTGAGGGAAGCCAGGGGGTTAGATGGGGGAAGCTCCACCCCCCCACCCCCCGCATCCTCTCCCCATGTCCCACAGGGGGACCCTCAACATACCTGCCGGGAGATGTTCGGTCCCCAGGACAGCACTGCTAGCCTGCACCACCTCCCCCACCTGCTCCAGCACCTGCAGATGGGTGTATGATGGTGAGATGTTGATACTTTACTCATCCCCCCAGCTACCCCAAGGAGAACCCCCCCCATACACTGCTCTCATCACACACCCTATATGCTCAAGTCATCCCCAGACAACACTCCCACCATGCTACCTCCCTCCTGACAGTACCCACTCAAATCCTGAAATATCCTTCCCATATCACATTCCCCTGCTACCCTCCCTCCCAAGTCACCCAGCAGAAAACCCTTAAAAGCCCTCTCCACAGGCCCCATTCTCCCTAGCAGACACACCCTTGCCCCCGGTTGGCAGCCTGGCCCCATGTATCCTCTAACAGGGTACACCCCACAATGCACATTCAAGGGGTGGATGTAACCCTTTGCTTTCTGCCTCTGACCAGACTTGGTATCACAGCCCCCAGCAGCCCTGCCCTTCCCAGACAGGAGGTCCCTCCAAAGCCTCCAAGGACAGGGTGCCACCCAGCCCTGGCTGGGGTACCTGCTGTGGGTGGTTCTCATACAGGAATTCAATGCAGCGGAAAACAGTTTTATTCTCCTCAAAATCCTCTGTGAGGGGCAGGGAGCGGAGCAGGGCAGGGAAAACCTGGGGAGAAGGACACACTGTTAGACACACCCTCCCCAGGTATGTCCCCTTCCATGCCCCCCAACTGGCTGACGCCCCCTCACCTGTCCAAGTGGCAGGGCCTGCGGCTGGCTCAGGATCATGCGGGCGACAGCCCCACAGATGTTGTCCCGGACCCGGGCGCTTGACTCTTGGGCGTTGCTCCCCCCCTAGCATGGCCAGGATGGTGGGGTAGTGTCTGGGGAGTGCTAAGGAAATGAGACGAGGGACCAGGCCCTGCACCCTCTGACGCACACTTACCCCCCTGCCACTCCACAGAAGATAACCTCTCCAACTGCCCCCCAGATACCCCATTCCCTGACTCCCAAACTCTGCTTGGCCACCTAGATGACCCCTAGTGCTCCAAGACCATCCCTGAGCCCTCAGATTCCCCCCCTGTGAGGTCAGGACCCCTCCAAGGGTCAGGCAACCCCAACCTCAGCCCTGACATTGGTCAGCTAGCCCTTCCACACCCCCAAGCTCTGCCATGGATCAGGATACGGCAGCAAGGCCTCCCCGCCGTGCTCGGCCAGCACTCCCAGTGCGAAGATGCCGTTGCTACGCACCTCAGGGTCAGGGTCCCGGGCAGCTCCCAGGAAGGCAGGCAGAAGGCGGGATACAAATGCAGCTGTGGCCCGGCCCAGCCCTCCAAGCGTCTCCGCCAGTGTCCCCACAGCAAAGGAGCGCTCTGCCACTGAACAGCTAGGCTTCTGCAGGGACAGCAAGGGGCCCAGTTGCCTAGGTATATGGGGGGGGGGTAAAGCCTGGAGGCCACCAAGGTGTCTGGGTACTCTGGGTGGAGGGGGGAAATAAAGGGGGAATCCGCATGGATGTCTGTGTCCCAGGGAAGGACTTGGGTGGAGGCCTAGGTCCAGGGATGAGGAGGAATGAGAAGGGGAAATGAGCTGGGTCCTGGGGGGAGTGGGAACCTGCCCAGACTAGACCTCTGGGTCCCAGGTGAGAGTGGAACCTGCCTGGATTCTGGAGCGGGGGGGGGGGAGGGGAAAATCTGCCTGGATGCGTGGGTCCCAGGCAGGGCAGGAGGATGGGGATCCCACCTGGGTCCTGAGTAGGGGAAAATGCCCAGATATTTGGGTTCCAGAGAAGGAGTGACACTCACCATCTTGTTGAGCAGCAGGGGCAGGAATCCAGCGAAATAGGGGGCAAAGGCATCTCCCCCAGCAGCTGCCGCCAGTGGAGGGAGTCCCTCCCCTGCATACTCCAGCACCATGGCATCCAGCTCTGCCTACAGGTAACAGGGTCAGTGTCCTTTACTTGTCCCCCCACTACAAATCTCTGCTCCCATGTCCCTCTGTACCTGGCCTACCCACCCCCCCCACCACTACCCCCTTCCAACCAGCCTCCCACACCATCAGCCCACCAAAATGATACCCCCACTGCCCCCCAACCTCCCACCTCGTCACCTGCTCGTCGTCATCCTCATCTTCCTCATCCAAACCATCATCCTGGCAGGCAGTCTGGGGGGGCAGGGAGAGATCTCAGTTGTGGGACCCACCTGAATCAGGGCTGGTGCCCTCCAGAAGGGAAAGAACCCTTGTTCCACCCTTCCCTGTTAGCCTGTGTCCCACCTCCAGCATTCTACTCCCCACACTCCATGTACTGCCCCCATGGCTGGCACCCCACAGAGGAGAAAAGGAACCATGATGCCTCCCCCCCCCCAAGTCCCATGCCCTAACACCCTGTTCCCCACATCCCACCCCCACCGCTGGCACCCCTAGAAGGGAAGGAATTTGGTCTCCCCACCCATGGCCCCAGCCTCTTGATCTGCACCCCCATGGCCAGCATGCCTGAAACACCCTCCCCACCAGTACCTTCCTCTCTAGCACGGCACGCAAGGCACTGCAGAGTTCAGCTAGGTGCCCCGGCTTTCGCAGTGCCTCCTGCCGGCAGTGGGTCAGCACCGTGCCCAATGTCTCTAGCACTGCCATGGTCACCAGGCGTTCCCGCTCCCGCTGGGTGCCACGCGCCAGGGCTGGCACAGTCAGGCCCAGCAACCTCTGCAGGGCTGTGGGCAAAGGTGCAATCAGGGTGGGCTGTAAGCTTCCCTGCAGTGATGTCATGCTCCCTGAGCCACCTCCACTTCCCCTTCCCAGGCTGCAAGCTACTCTTCTTGCAAGGTCTCCCCCATTCAACCATGCCCCCCCCCCCCAGCCCCACTCACCAGCACTGTGGGGCTCGGAGGGGTCCTGCTCACAGACCTTGTACAGCGCAATGCAGAACTGGCCCAGGGCTTCATAAGCGGCTTTCCGGACCCCCACATGGGGGAACTGCAGGGGCAAAAGGTAGAGAGTTGTGGGACACCACAGGTCCCAGCAGCCCCCCCAATTTCCCTACATATCAGCCCCTCCTAGAGTCCCAACCTGACTCAGCAAAGAAAGGCTTAACTGAGTCACCTCCCCTCCCCTGACCTGTACCACTCACCAATTCTCCCAGCCCCAGCCCCCCCATAGGGCCCAGCCCCCACCCCACTACCTCCAGCAGCCTGTAGACCTCTGGGACACAGCTCTCCACATATGGCAGGAAGGCGATGCTAGGACAGATGGATAGATGGGTTAGGGCAGTGGTTCCAAACATTTTCTCTGCCATGGCACACCTTGTTACCTTTAATTAGTTTGAGGTAGACCACCAGTTTTCAAATACACTCATGAATATTCATAAGCTAATGAGCCAATCCAGAGCTCGAGTAGTTTTTCAGAAAATTTTGTGGCACACTTGCTCAGACCTGATGTCACACTGGTTGGGAAACACTGGGTTAGGGCCCCCCGCCCCCCCAGCAGTCAGACTGACAATACTCCCTCCCTCCTGGTACAGATGGTCACACCATCTTGTGCCACTGACAGACACCTCAGACTCCTGAACCCCATTCCTATCCTGGCCCCTGAAATCCCACCCCCTCCTCACCTGGCGTTTGCTGCAATCTCCCCAAGAGCAGTGCAAGCATCCTCCTTCTCTGCCATGTAGGCACTTTCCACGCTGAGCCTGGGAAGGAGCAAGGTCAAATGGAGGACCAAAGTGCCACCTGCCCCCAAAACTGCCCCTGCTAGCTATAGCCCCCCCCGACTCCCAAAGCCCTCCTCCCCCAGGCAAGGCTTTCTTTACTTCACTGTTCCCTTTTCTCCCTCCTAGCCTCAATGGAGCTGTGACTCACCCCACAAGCACCCATGTAGCCCCTACCAGCCCCCCAATACCCAAAGAGCTCTTCCTCCTCCTCCTCGTCATCCTCTCCGTCAAGATCTTCATCACCCTCTACCTCAGCCTCCTCCTCTTCATCCTCAAACAGCAGGAAGGAGCTGCTCTCCCCACCAGGGGGCTGGAGAAGATGACATGGGGGGAATCACAGTTTGGCAGCAGTTGGGGGACATCTCCCCCTTCCCTGATCCCTCCAACATGCCCCCAACATAATAATTTCTTCCCCCACCCTGGGCACTGCCCTGGAGAAGCTTGCAGCATCAACCCAGTCCCACTCCTACCCATGGACAAGGGTGAAAGGCAACAACCTCTGAACTTACCACAAGGCCTTCAGTAGATTTGAGGGAGTAGAGAAGCAGGGTGATGATTCGGGGTAGGTGGGGGGCCAGTGTGTCCCCCATTGTACAGGAGAGGGCACCAAAGAGGTTGTACCTGGGCAGAGATAGGCATCAGTGGTTGCTGGCTGGGAGTGGGGTGCTGCCTGGCCAGGGAGGCTGCAGGTCAGGACCGGGCAACATGGTGGGGGAGAAGGGCACCATCAGGACAAGGGACTGTGAGTCAAGAGTGCGGGGGGGGGGGGGGTGCCACCTAGCAAGAAGACTGGATGGCAATGGGAAGGGAGTGGCAGTGGGGACCAATGGTCAGGAGTGGGTTGGAGGCAGCAGAGTAAAAGCAAGTACCAAGGGGTGGGATGGGGGGGGAGGGCACTCACACACAGCGCCGCAGGTCTGGGTCATCCTGTCCCTCAGCCAGACCGAGCCCCAGCTGGCAGCTCTCCTCCGCCAGTGGCCTGAAGTCAGTGCCACCCAGTACCCGGGCCAGCACCCCTAGTGTCTCTGCAGGAGAGGGAAGTGTCAGGCACTGCAGGGGTGGGGGAACTGGGTTGTTCTCTCCCAGCCTGGCAGTTGAGGATGAAGGGTGGGGTTTGGGACACTCACCAATGGCCTGACACTGCAGGGGACGCTGCTCCTGGGGCACAGTGGGGGGCAGAAAGCGGTGAAGCTGCTCTAGCACTTGGGGCAGATACGGCCCCATGGCTCCCTGGGCGGCTGAGGCTGTAGACAGACAGATGGACAGACAGGATCAGAGAGATGCACGGACCTCCCCACAGAGGGAAGTGAACATGGGGGGCAGCATTCAGCCACGAGTCCCAGATGGCAAAGCCAGGAGCTATGGGTCCTTCACTGATGGGACCCCAGGGTGGTGACAGGAAGGGTGTGAAGGATGCTATGGGGTCACTCACTGACAGCACTGGGGCACTGTGGACAGTGTTCAGGCAGGGGGGTCACTCATCAACAGCTCACAGGGGGCTGTGGAGGGTGCATCATGACAGGCTGAGGTCCTGCGGGAATCTGGTGGCAGGGTTTCAGGGAAGGGTTCACTCAACAACAGTCACCAGGGATGAGAGGAGGACCTGGGGGGTCACTCACCAACTGCTCCCAGTGCGCTGATCGCCAGCTCCTTGGGGCGTGGCCCCCCCCGGGGTGTGCAGGGTCCCCAACGTCTGCTCCATCAGTGCTGGCAGGAATGGCTCCACCCGGGCCCCTGCGTGATGGGAGGTTAAGGCCCCGAATCTGCCCAGACATCAGGGCCCCCTGCCAGGGCGGGGGAACACGGACAGAGGTTGTCCCAGCCGTCCAAGTCCCCCACCAGATGCAGGGGCAGGGGAAGGGGGCTGTCATGGACACTAGGATGGGGACAGGGGCTGTCCTGGACACCAAGATCCTCACCCAGGTTTTCCACGAAGTTCTCCAGAGCATAGTAGGCCTTGGCCAGGTGGCCCCCCCCGTGCTGGGTCCAGCCCCCCCAGGTAGGACAGCAGCAGTGGCAGAACCTCTCCTGCAAATGCCCCAATGTCGGGCTGGAGGAGGGCCAGAGTCAGCCAGAGTTTGGAGCTCCCCGTCCACACCAGCACCCCAATCACCCCACAACTGCCCCCTAATCACCGGCAACCTGCACCCCCCACAGCCTCCCAGTCCACCCTGTTGGCCTCACCGTCCTCTACCCTCCAAGCCAATGCTTGCTCCACAGACCCCCCCCACTCCACCGTGGTGCCCCCATCTCCACTCATGAGGTCTCCATCCACCCAGCCATCCAGCTGCCCCAAACACCCCCAGTGTCCCCATAGCAGGCCCCTACCTGCAGGTTCTCAGAAAACTGCCCCAGGGCAAAGAGGGCTGCACTCCGCACCACCAGGCTCTCGTCTGCCAGTGCCTGGCAAATCACCCCCAGCAGCGGCTGCAGGTGTCTGAGGGGGGCCATGGCAGCAGTCAGGAAAGCTTCCAAACAAGCCACCCCCACTGCAATCAGCTCTGCCATGTATCTCCTATGCCCTGTAACGTCCCCAGGTGGTCATTTCCCCAAGGTGATTGGACCAGCTCTGAGGCTGACCTGGGGGACTGGATCGCAGGGACCCCCACGGCTCCCATAGGAGCCCAACCCTGCATCCCACCTCCTACTGAGTCAGCCCCCCCAAACAGCAAGGGTCCACCCACCCCAGCAGGATTCCCTCTGCACCAAATCAGTTCCCAGAGAGCCCCTTCCTGTTCAGGGTCTGGGCACACCCAAACCTGCTAGCCCCCTGCTGGGGCCCAGCCCCACCTGGTGCGGATGTGGTCTCCGCAGCCCTCAGCCAGTACAGCCAGACACATGAGCCCTGCCTTGCGCTCATAGGGCCGGAGGCTCTGCAGGGCTGGCTCCAGCCGCGGCATCTGGGGGGGGGTGGATAGACATCTCTATTACCTACCACCCACAGCCCCACCCCATCCATGGGCCCCACCCACACAGCCAGCTCCGCAAACCCTGGTCCTTGCCCACCCAGCTACAAGCCCCACCTGCAGATACAGGCAGGACCCCAGCCAGCCCTGGCCCTGGCCCCTTAAACCACAGGTGCCACCTCACGGCCATGTCGCCCCCCCCACCTAGACTCTGCCTCACCTTCAGCCACAGCCTCAGCCTTGCCCATCCTGCCCCCACCCCAACCCCTGCACCCCCCCCCACTCACCAGGTGGGGGAAGAGTTTCTCAGGGGGCAGGTGCAGAGCCAACATGTCAATCACCTGGGAAGAGAAATGGCATGATGGGCGTGTTATGGCTCTGGATACCCTCTCTCCCCCCAGTCCCTTCAGCACCCAACATCCCTTGGAGCACCCAACTGCCAACTGTCCCCCAATGTCATGAGACTGGGGATTTCCTGGCGGACTCACCTGGGCAGCGACATGTTTAGGGCTCTGCTCCTCGCCTGCGCCCAGCTCGTCCTCGCCCTCCTGGTCCTCAGCGTCCAGCTGCCCCGGAGGGGGCTCCGCACTCAGGATGGGGAAGAGGGCATCCAGCAAGGGGGGAAGCAGCCGTTGTTTCAACACAGCCTGGTGGGGGCACAGAAACTGAGCCCTGTGCCCACTTCCTGCTCCCCAACCCCAATCCTCTGCACACTACCTTTGCCCCACCCAAGTCCTCCACACCAGCCTACCACCCATGCCTCACTGCTCTTGGAACCACCCCTGAATCCCCCGTAACCCTACCTTGCCTCGTAATTTGATGAGGAAGCTGAGAGTGGAAAGAGCCTTCACTCGCACGGCATCCCCCAGTGCCCGGTTTGATGCCACCTGGGTGGAAGGAACAACCATTGGGTCTGCCTGGACATCTGGGCTCCCCAGCGGGGATCTCCAAAGCCCTGGCAAGTTGTGTGTGTGTGTGTGGTGTGGGGAGTGGTTAAAGTACCATTTGATGGGCCCCAGAAACCTACTAATCTACAGGCCCCCTTCATGCATGCGTGGGCCCCAGTCATAACATGAGTGCAAAATAAACTGCTTCAGCCCTACCAGCTCTTTCCTCACAAATGAAGCACAACCTCAAATCCACAGCCCCCAGCCTTGTCCACTAGTGCCCACATCAGACCCCTCTTTCCCCATGTCCTCCTCAGCCCCCTGCCCCCAAGTCCCTACTCCAGCCCTCTTAACCCCTAGGCTTTACTCCCCCCCCCTTCAGCCCCCAATCTCCTTCAAACCTCCCCAGCCCCCACTGTCCCTAGCACCCACTCCAGAACCCAACCTCCTCCGTCCTTCTACTCAGTCCCCACTGCAGCCCTTCACAGTCCCCTCCACCACTACCCAGCCCCCACCAAGTCTCCTTGTTCCCATGCCCCCCTCAACCCTCCATCCCAGCCCCTTGCTGCAGCCACTCATGCTTCTCTGGACCCCTCTATTCCCACCCCCCGTCTCCAGTTCATTACTTCCACCACCACCTGCTGGTGCAGCAACTTGTGCTTCCCCTTCAGGCTCTCTCAACCCCTGAGTGGCAGGGCAAGCAGCAGCAACAGCACAGCCCAAAGCAATGACTGCCAGGGAGAGGCAGGCAGAGAGCACATGGCACTGGGCTGTCAGGTTGGCTGGGAGCAGAGTGAGGGGGGGGACTGCATGTCTGTCACATGTGATTCCCCTGCTTGCTCCACTCCCAGTCAACCCAGCAGCCATGCGCTCTCTGCCCACCACCACCTCACAGTCACTGCTCCTGACTGCGCTGCTGCTTGTTCTGCCACTTGCGGAGTCTGAGAGTCTGAAGGGGAAGCGCAAGGCAGCAGGGGTTAAAGTAAAGGGGAATGCACCGGAACACTGCACACCGCCCTGTTGCTCTATTTTTAGGGGTCCCGGAATGCTGGCCCTTAAAATTTATGGGCCCCAGAATGACACTTGGGTGTATTCCCCCTTACTTTAACCCCTGGTATGTGTGTGCGTGCGGGGGGGGTCATTCTCTTGCAGATGGGCAGGAGGCTCCCATAGACTCGGGTTCTCATGCTGCAAGATGGGGGAGGGCAGTCCCAGATGCCTGGGTTCCTCCAGGGAAGAACAAAGGGATGGAGTGCTCTGATGCCTGGTTTCCCCCACAGGCAGGATGGAGACAGGTACAGAAGCAAAAGGTGGAGGGGGGACTCCTGGATTTCCTTGTGGAGGGGCAGTGTGTACGTAGGGGCTCCTGGTCACACAGTGAAGGGAAGGGGGCACCCCGAACAGCTTAGTTCCCTTGTAGATGGGCAAGATGGAGGGAGGTGCTTCCAGACACCTGGGTTTTCCTGTGAAGGAGCAGGAAGATGGGAGGTCTTCCCGATGCCTGAGTTCCCTTCCAGTGAGGAGAGATGGAAGAGGGACACCTGAACGCCTGCGTCCCCCCCTGCTCACCTCCAGGCAGAAACCAACCATGTCAGAAAGGTGCTGGACAATGACCGAGACCTCGCTCTCCATCAGCTCGTCTAAAACCTCCATGGCCTCGCTGGCATGCACCTAGAGAAGCCAGGCATTCCCAGGTCAAGGGGGTGGCACGGGACTTATCAACATGCCAGGAACATGCCAAGCACATGCCACCCTGATATGTCAAGCACACTGCAGATCACCAGGCCGCAGATGGTTGCAAAAAAGCCCATCACCCTTGCCCGCCCCAAGACACCAAGTACATAGCAAGGATATGCCTTAACACACCATATTCCTTCTCCACCCTGCTTACCTCGTTCACGTGGATCAGCTGCCTGAGGGCCAAGATAACCTTTGGTACCAGAGAGCGTGTGAGATTCTAGGGGATCGACAAAGAGCCAGGAGTGAGAGGGGATCCCTGAGATATGGAGACCCCTGTCATCGGGGGGGGGGGGGGGGGCGGACGGGGAACGAGCAAATGGGAGTGGTGGTGTGGGGGGATGGGCATGCGTGGGGGCTCAGGGAGCATGCAGAGGACTCTTGGTTACTGGGTTCTAGGGCAGTAGAAGATAGTGGTGGAAAGAGCAGAGACCTGGGGATCTCGTGCTTAGTGGGGATCACAGTGGGTTCTGGGGGGTTGGTGGTGGACAGCTCAGATACCCAGGAAATTCTGGTGTGTAGGGGGCTGAAACGAGCACCCCAGCACCAAATTCTTTATCCTGAGAGAAAAAGAGGGTTCAGCGGGGGGCTCACCAGGTGGCGGTTTCCCAGCCCTGCAGCCATGGCAGCCAGGCTCCGCAGCCCGTAGTACAGTGCCCCCGACTGGCTGTGCTGGCCCAAGGTGCTGTGCAGCAGGCGCAACAGGGCTGGGTAATGGGGGCTGAAGGCCTCAGGGTCTGACTCCAGCGCAGAGCACAGCAACAGCAGCGATACCTACAGAGGAGTGAGTGAGACCACTCACCAGGTCAGAGGCCCCCCAACGCTCCTCTGTCAGGGCTCCTGCCCCATCCCGATCACAGCCCTTCAGGCCTCCCTGACTCTGCTCTGACCAGCCCCCCCAAGAGATCAGACCCCTAGAACTAACCTGCAACCAGCCCCACCCCCCCAGTGAACCCCCTCATTTCCATACCTGGCATAGGTGGGAATCAGAGCCATGGACCCCCTGCTGGACAAGCTGCAGGAGCTGTGGCCAGTGCTCCAGCCCCTCCTGCCGAAGCATCAGTGCTGCCAGCTGGGCCAGTGCCACGGAGACATGGTGCCTGGGGGACAGAGACAGGAGAACGAGGGCATGATGGGGTTGGGGGACACACTCACACTGCTCTGAACCACAGGGAGAACGTGGGGGAGGCATGCAGATCAGGTCCAGGGTGGTGGGATCCAAGGGTGGGGGGCAAGAGGAAATTGAGGGGCAGGGGATTCCAGGAATCTAGAGAGCTGAAGACACCTCTCCAACAGCTGTTTCCTGCTGTAGGGGCTGCAAAGGAGGCCACAGGAGACCCCTGCCCCCAACACTCACTGTGCTTCCTGCTGCAGGGCCCCCAGTACCAAATTCTTCATCCTGAGAAAAAACGAAAGGGGTTAAATGCAGGACCCAGACACCCTATAAATAAAAGGGAGAACCCCAGTACCACCCAGATAGTGGGTGGGGGACTCCAGCACCCACCTGTCCTGCTCTTCAGGGCTCACTTTCCTCCAGTGCTTGGTGAGACGCCGCCGCAGGAGCACAGCTGCCAGCTGCCGGATCTGTGGGGCAGACAGTTGGGGGGCGTTAGTGGGGGCAGCCTGTGGGAGAGGGAACGTTCAGAGATCGCCGCGGGGGGAGGGGGAGTCAGGGAGACGACTAGGGGGTCACTCACCTGGGGGTCCGGGGCCCCCAACAGCTGCTGGCAGAGCCGGGGCAGCACCTCGGGGTGTCTGAAGGCCTCACGCAACTGCGCCGTGGCCTGGTGGAAGGCAGAGACTGTCATGGGGGGGGGCCTCCATCCGCCCGCCCCAATCCAACCTAGGTGCAAGCCCCCACCCCATCCTAGCCCAGAGCCAGCCCGCCACACCCTGATGAGTCCTACCCGCTGGATTCGGCCGGTGTCAGGCTGCAGCAGCTCGGCCAGGACGCGGCCCAGCTCCGCCTCCGGCTCCATGGCGTTGGGAGGCCCGGGTCGAGCGGCCGGGCACTGCGAACACCGCCACACGTGGGCAGCAGCGGAGCAGACGAGTCCCGAGGCCGCCGGGTTCCGGGGACTAGAGCGGCCCCGCCCCAGCCCGGAGGTTAACTCTTTCCGCGCCACGCCCCGCCAACTCGCTCTCCCCAGCTTGGGGGAGGGTTCCCGAGTTCTCCAACCACACGTCTCTCGCTTTTTATTAATAAACTTTATTCGAAGCCGTACAAAGAATCACCGGAACCGACCCAATAAAATAAAAACTAAAATAACATCCCCAGCCTCCCCTCCCCCACTCAATGACTGGCTCTCCACGCAGAACCCACCTCTGCACCCCGCGGAGAGCCCGAGCACCCCTGTCGTCGCAGGGGAACAGGATGAGGGAGAAAGAGGAATTACTGGCAGGTTGTGGGGTACCCCCTAAGGCCTCTGGGAATCAACCACCAGCCCTGCCTGGGAGCCAGCCCCTTCCCTGAGGGATCTAGTCTCCACTAGATCCCCCCCCCCCCCCCCAGGGATGCACCATCTGTCCTACCTACACAGCTGAGCTGTCAGGCCAATGAGAGGGTAAGATCTTTAACAGTACTGGCCAATGAGGGGGAGCTTTTTAGAGCATCCATCTTTGCCTTGCTCCCTGATTGGCTGAACCTTTTTGACAACAGGAGTCCTAACCAAGGGAAGGGGAGCTCTTTGGAGGATCCATGCCTGCTGATTGGCTGGGCATTACAGCCAATGTGAGAAGAGATCTTTATCGGGATCCATGCTCACTAATTGACTGGCATTTTAGCCACTGGGAGGGGAGATCTTGAAAACAAGTCTTTAGTGTTGTCCACCCATTGGCCAACAGGAAGGGAACTCCATAGAAGCCCCAACCAATGAGAGAAATCTTTAAGGGAAGTCCCATTTGACTATGCACACCCAGCATGGCCAATGGGAAATGGGGGAAAGGTCCCCTTAGTCCATCTTGAGGTTGACATAGATGTAGCGGATGAACTTGAGTGAAGCAAAGAAGGAGACAGTGCCCAGCATGAGGAAGAAGACATATCCTGTAAGGAGGGAGTAGCCAAAGAACTCCACGGTCTGCACCATGCCTGACATGTTGGATCGTCGCGAGTAGTAGAAGACTGAGTAGAGGAAGATGAAGACGCCAGTGGAGCCGGCACTCAGCACCGAGCGCCACCACCAGCGGTAGTCCTCGCCTGAGAGCTGGAAGTAGGTGAGGGCAATGGAGATGCAGGCGCCCACGCTCAGCAGGATGGCAAAGACGAAAAAGAGGATACCATAGAGAGTATACTGCTCCCGGCCCCAAACTGTGGCAAAGATATAGTACAGCTCCACAGAGATGGCACTGAAGGGCAGAAGAGAAACAGGTTAGCTGGGGGGTTACTGGTGGGATCACACCATTTAGGGATAGGGTGAGCCATCAGGTTGGCTGGAGATGAGGAAGAGGAGCAGTGTGACAGAATGTGCCAATCAAATGACAGCATCAAGTGCCCAGAAGACAGGAAGTGGGAAAGGTGAGACAGGAAGTGGTGTCCTAAGAAGACAGTCACATGACTATCTAAGGAGGGAGGAAGCATGAGGTCTTGCCAGGGAAAAACAAAGGTGCCAGACTATGAGACAAGAAGTGACAGGGAGAGATGAGACAGGAAGCAATGTCACCTCCTACAGAGGGCAGAGCAAAGAAGAAACAGAAAGGAGGCAGGAACTGGGGGTGGGGCTCACTTGAAAGTCAGCAACAGGAGGGAGAGTAGGTATACAGGAGCTTGGGGTGGGACTCACCTGAAGGGCAGGATGTGGGGGGCAGGCACAGAAGAAATGAGGTTCACTTGAAGGGCAGGAAGTGAGGTGCTGAGCATGTGGGAAGCAGGGGCTCACCTGAAAGGCAGGAAGCCTCCAATGGTCATGTGTACCAGTGTAGACTTGTACCAGGGCTGGGGCGGGATCTCACGGGCGATGTTCTTCGTGCGGCAAGGTGCGTCGAAGGGGCCAGCCCGGTTCTTGCCAAAGATGCCCCCGATAACGGTGAGGGGGAAGCCCACCAGCAGCCAGACCGTCAGCAGCAGCAGGATGGTGGTGGCCGGCAGGGCCTGGGTTGAGCCATTGGCCCAGTGGACTGAGTTCACCACACTCCACGTCACGAAGAAGGGGGCTGGGAGAACAGTGGGCAGGTAGGGGGTCAAAGAGATTTCCCAAGAGGGACCAGAGAGATCCAGCACCCTTGACTATGGGACCATAGAGACTGCTAAAGGGGGACCAGAGAGTCCTACTTCACATCCCACCAGACCCACGGAGGCCTCCATAGAGAGGCCAAAGAGACAACTTACTGCCCTGGAAGGACACAGAGACTCTACACATTTTGCCTTGTGGGTGAGGGGCCAAAAAGATGATGACAGCACACAGACCCACCCAGTGCATCTGCCCCACCCCCTTCCAGGGCAAGAGGAGACTACAGAGAACCGGGCTGGACCCAGGGGGCTCCGGGGCCTCACCAGAGAAGAGGCTGGTAGTCAGGATGATGTTCCAGACCCAGCGCTCGCCCCCGACCTGCCGGTAGAAGTTGCTGGAGACGTAGCCGGCGATACAGCAGGTGAGGGCATAAAGCAGGATGGCAGCAGAGTTGATGGCACCATGCCGGTGTACGTTGAAAGTGCCCAGCAGGGCCATGACAATGATGCCAGTGCCAAGGGCCAGGAACTGGCTTCCCACGCCCAGGATGGCACAGAGGAGGCCACGGCAGGGTGGGAAACGGAAGACGTCAGTGTGAATGATCTTCCAGCCATTGTCGCCCTGGTCAAAGTCGTCACCAGAGGAGGAGGAGGAGGCTTCTTCATCTAGGTTATACCGGGCCAGGTCATTCTTCAGCACCCGCATGAGGATGACCACCACGAAGCCCACCAGGAGAAACACCAGGACCATGGAGTTGATGATGGAAAGCCAGTGGATCTCCAGAGTCCGTGGAAAGAACCCACCATCATCACCCCGGCCTCGCCGCTCCCCTCGCTGTTCTGAGGCTGTCTCGGACCAGCGGACACTGTAGGTGTGGGTCAGGGAGAGAGGTCCAGCCCCATGGCTGTCATCCAGGCTGTGGGGCTTGACATCTCGCACACTGACATTAGCGTAGATGATGCGGTCACCGTTCCACTCCAGGTGGAAGTCCAGGTGGGTCCACAGCCCCACCTTGTGGCTGTGGGGCAGGAAGCCGCTCTCCTCCACATATCCCACAAAGCCTCGCAGGGGCAGGTCATCCACCACAAACTCAAAGTAGTACAGCTCCTCAATGGCCTGCCGCAGGCGCTCCACCTGCCGGGAGATGGTTGGGGCTGGGACTCAGGAATCCTGACTCCCAGCCCCCCTGCCACTCTAACTAGCAGACCCCATAGCCCTCCCACAGCTGGGGACAGAACCCAGAAGTCCTGAAAGCCAGCCCTGGCTGCTCACAAACCCCTACTTCCTTCTTACAGTTGGTAAGAGAACCCAGGAGTCCTGGTTCCCAGGACCACCTCCTCTAACCAAGTGACCCTGCTGCCCTCCCAGAACTATGAACAGAACATAGGAATCCTGGTTCCTGTTCTAAAACTGCAAAGTCCCCTCCTCCAATCCAGGACTGGAAACCAGGCATCTGGGTAGGCCTACCTGCTCCACTGTGAGCGTCAGGACGCACAAGGTCTTCTTCTCGGCATTCTCCCGGAAGCGGATCTCGTACATGGACTCGGCCATGCGGTCGCCATCCAACACCTCCCCCAGGCTAAGGCTCTTGTGGCGGATCTTCTCCGGTGAGCATACTGGGAGCTGATAGTAGTGGTATGTCTCCTGTGGGTTGTGGTAGGGCCCCACCTTGTTAACATAGAGCATGACAGGGTCCCCTAGCTGGTAGTGGGTCTCTGGGGTGGCTGGTGGCGGCCAGGCTGCTAGGAGGAGCAGCAGAAACCAGGGTGCCATGGGGCTGGCAGGGGAGATGAGGCACGATCTGAAGAAAGTCAGGAGACAAAGGAAGAGAGAGACTGAAACTAGCCAGGATGCCTGGGTTCTCACCCACTGCCCAGTGCAGGGCCTGAGCCAGCAGGCATCCTTGGATCATGCTAACTCCCAACCATGCCAGAAGGAAACCTGATCACATCAATCCCAATGAACTTGTGATGCCCACTTGTAATGACCTCCATGCTTAGCTGATTGTTCCTGGAGCAAGGGAAGGGAAGACAGCTTCAGTGGTCACAACCAGCTATGCAGCCAAGGAGAGTGTATTGGGGTCACCCTGCAAACTGGGCAAGAGAAACCAGAGTTCTCCCACCATCCATCCAGGTGCCTCGTGTACCCAAAATTCTTGTTCTGAAGTCTGGATGTCCATGTCAGCACCAGGGCATGAGGAAGTGGGATTGTTTCCCCAGAATATTTTGCATGTGTGTCGTACGTGCCTCAGTTTCCCTGATGCCTTGCATCCTTAACCAGTGGGTGGGGGAAAGGTGCTGTCATTGACTTACACTCCCCTGCATTTGTTTTCCCTCCTATTCTGTAAGTTCTCCCATCTTCAAAGTGTCTGACCAGATGGGATTGTCTATCATGAAATTTCATAAGTGCCACAGGACTCCTTGCTTATCTCGCTGCAGAGGAATCCAACCAGTCTGATGGGGCCCTGGCTCAGCTATTTGTTACCCAGCCAGTGACAATCCCGATCCCCTGTGGGAAGCAGTTGGTCGGGCCAGGCAGCGACCAAAGAGTGAGTCTGGAGGATCCTGTTTGCCTGGGAAAAAGAGCAAGAGACTGAGGAGGGCTGGTGTGACACATGTGGGCGGGGGGCGGCAGAGATGTTTCTGGGGTAGGGGAGCACTAACAGACACCAGTGTTTTCACAGCACTGCCTATTGCATCAGGTTCCCCAAGGGTCCCTTTCAAGTGGGCTCGCATGGGGGCAGTGGAGGGCAGGCCGAGGAAGTGCCCAAGCCAAGGAGGCTTATACTGGGGAGACTGCAGTGCCCTGAGGGGTGTCATGCTGAAGGGAGATCTGCCAGGGAAGGGCTCAGGGCTGGTCAAGATCACCGAGCCTGTGCGTTTCAGACAGGCAGCGGCAGTGGGAGACTTACCCAGCCTGGTGGCAACAGAGGGACTGATACCCAGTCTGATGACAGAGGGGGGCAGGAGTGGGACTGTTACTGACCCTGGTGGCAGCGGTGGGGCTTGCACTGACACTGGTGGCCAGTCGGCCGCGGGAGGCAACAGCAGCGCATAGGGAGTCCCGGGCGAGGAAAGGCGGAGCCGAGTGGGGAGACTGCAAGGGGAGGACTCTGAGGCCCAGGAGCAGGTCACCGACCCACCCGGAGCTACGAAAGGGACCAAAACCCTAAGGCCCAGCTCCCCGGTCAGATCGGGTCTGCACGATCGTCAAAGGGGCTGCAAATCCAGCAGGCCCGGCCCCTCCTCCTTCTACCCCGTAGCAGGGTCCCGCTCCTCGATTCCCCGCTGGCCCGGCATCCCCGGGACTGCTTGCACCGGTGCCCGGTCCGGGGAGCCCACTGGGGAAACTGAGGAACGCGCACTCCGGCACGGCACGGCACGGCAGGGCTGCCCCACCCCCTCACACCCCTCCCCCTCGATCCCTCCCTCACCGGAGGGTCCCGCGGCCCCGGCAGCGAGGGTCCCTGAGCTCCTGCCGACTCCGCAGCAGCAACCAGCCCGGCCCCTGTGCCCGGCGGTCTGGGGGCCTCGCGGCTCTAGGACACCGCCGCGGCGCCTGATGCCTGGATCCCGCCTTCGCCGCTTCCCCCCACCGGCCCGATTCCCTCGGGCTCCCCGTAAGAGCCGAGCAGGGCTCCTAGCGCTGGTGTCCTTCCTGGACGCAGCCAGGGGCCCAAAACGCGTCTAGGTCCTTCAGGCGATCGCCCCGGGCAGCCCCAGCCACGTCCGCCCCTTTACTTCCGCCCTCAGCGGCCGGATGTGCGGGGCGGCCTCCACGTGACTGGCTAGCGACTGCGAGGGGCGGAGCTCACCCCCGTCGCGAGCGGGCTTTTAAAGGGCCAGGCGGTTATTTTCAGATGCAAAAGGGATAGCGGTGTTAGTCTAGTCCAGTGAAAAAACAAGAAGCAGTTGTGTGGCAGTTTAAGACTGACAGATTTATTTTTTGCATGAGCTTTCGTGGGAGAAGATCGCACTTCCTCAGATGCTTTGAAGATGGGTGAACCTACAGAAAGGAATGAAACCAAATGCAAGGGAGTGTAAAACACAGGATCAGGTCATACAGTAACAGCAAATCAGAGCAGTTGTTAGGTTCAAACCATGGGAAGCCTGAAGTCAAATTACCTTTTGTAATGGGAAAAGAACCCATAGTCTCCATTAAGTCCTGCTTTCACAGAATTTAGCTTGCATAGTAATCGGAGTTCAGCTGTTTCTCTTTGAAGTCTTGATGTCCCAGCTACATCTCTAACAACAGTCATTAACAAATCAGGCATTGAGTGATTAGGAATATGGAAGTGCTCAGCAAAAGTGTTAGGAGACAGACCCCTCCTTGGTTATAGGCAGCCCCCTAATCTTAACCAGATTCTCACCAGCAACTACAGATCTAACAACAGAAACATTGAAGCAGGCACACACCCCTGCAACAAACCACGCTGCCAAGTCTGCCCACATATCTGCACAACAGATACCATCATAGGTGCTAATCAAGCCTGCTACTCCATCAAAGGATCATTTACCTGCTCATCTACTAATGTGGTCTATGCCATCATGTGCAAGAAATGCCCCAACACCTTATATATTGGACAAACAGAAAGATTGCTGTGTAGGAGGCTGAATGAGCACAGAGCTGATATCAGAAATCAAAGAACAAAGAAACCAGTTGCTGAGCACTTCCATCTTCCTAATCACTTGATGACTGATTTGTTAACGACTGTCTTTAGAAATGTAGCTGGGACATCAAGACTTCAAAGAGAAACAGCTGAACTCCGATTACTATGCAAGCTAAATTCTGTGAAAGCAGGACTTAATCGAGACTATGGGTCCTTTTCCCATTACAAAAGGTAATTTGACTTCAGGCTTCCCATGGTTTGTACCTGAAAACTGCTCTGATTTGCTGTTACTGTATGACCTGATCCTGTGTTTTACACCCCCTTGCATTTGGTTTCATTCCTTTCTGTAAGTTCACCCATCTTCGAAGCATCTGAGGAAGTGGGATCTTCTCCCACGAAAGCTCATGCAAAAAATAAATCTGTCAGTCTTAAACTGCCACACAACTGCTTCTTGTTTTTTCACTGGACTAGACTAACACCGCTATCCCTCCAGATAAAGAGCCCTCCTGCCATGTGGGAGTCCTATGCTCACCCGGAGAGTGGACTCTTCCTCATATCCCAGGTAACGGGCACCAGCCAATGGGGGCTGGTGGAATGCTGGAGGGCCTGCGTTGGAAAACCTGAGTTGGACGAGCAAAGCAGGTTGGGGGGGCCGGTGGGGTCAGAGGTCTGTTGGGGGTCTTGGGATCATAGGCCCACTGGGGGGGGCAGGAGGGTTCTTGGGGGGGTCACAGCCCTAGTGAGGGGCAGGAGCATCTTGGGAACATGGGGGTGTTCAGGGAGCTCACAGCTCAATGGATGCTCTGGAGCTCATAACGCCATCAATGGATATGGGGGGTTAACAAGGGATCCTAGCCCCACTGGGGAGACGTGGGACAGCTGCAGAAGATCTAACCCCCTTCCCTGCCCCTCAGAGTGGCAACTCTCTGGCACCAGATTCATCGAGCCCCCCAACCTGTCGCTTTGGACCCTGTCAGCCCCCCCCAGTGCCCCCAAGCCCTCTCAGCGCCCAACCTTGGAGGGGCAGGAGGCTGGGATGGTGGAGCCAGCGCCCTCCGGCCCATACCTGTCGGTGATGGACCAGTATGGCTACCAGCTGGGCAGGGTTATTGGTCACGGCTCCTATGGTGTTGTCTACGAAGCTTTTTTCACCAAGCAGAAGGCCAAGGTGGCCATCAAAATAATCTCCAAGAAGAAGGCCTCCGAAGACTATCTCACCAAATTCCTGCCCCGTGAGATCCAGGTCATTAGGGGGTGCTGTGGAGCAGGGAGCAGGGCAGGGGGTGGCAGACATGTTATGGGGGTGTTTTGGGGCATGGAGTGTGGCAGAGGCAGAATGTTATAAGGAACCAGGGGATAGAGAGCATTACAGGACAAGAGAGATCAGCAGGGATACTGTGGGGCTGGTGTCGGGTTGGGTGGGGAAGGGCCAAGGATGTTATGGGGTGCTGTGGGGGAAGAAGCAAGGTAGTCAGGATGTCATGGGACTGCCATGGGAGAGGTAGAAGGTATGGGGAGAGGATGTCACTGTAGGGAGCTGAGCAAGGGCAGAGTCAGCTGCTGCCTTCATGGGGCAGGCAAGGTAGTTTTGACAGGGCATGCTGAAGTGATGGTTGTTACGGGGTTTTGCCATAGAGAGGGTCATGGTGAGAGGGCATCGCAGTTCTGAGCGCAGGGCAGGGTGGATTGGAATAGGGGGACAGGTAGAGTGGCAGGGAGCTAGCCACACTGCCAGGAACAGGTCAAGTGGGAGCAGCATGGGGCAGCCAGCAGGAGGCACAGTGGGGCACAAGTATAGCCAGTGGGGGGCATCGTGTGGTGGCTGGGATGGCTGGTAACCCCTGGTGCCCTGCAGGTGATGAAGGGGCTGCACCACAAGAACCTGGTGACATTCTACCAGGCGATTGAGACCACATCACGACACTACATCATCATGGAGCTGGCGCCGGGTGGTGATGTCCTGGAGTGGGTACAGAGTGCTGGGCCCTGTGCGGAGGCTCTAGCTGGCCGCTGGTTCTCTCAGCTCACCCTGGGCATGGCATACCTGCATAGCAAGGGAATTGTGCACCGGTGAGCCCTTGCACAGCTGACTATGCATAAGTGCCCACTGAACTGAGGCCTGTCCTGCTCATGCCTGGGGGGTGACCGATGGGGCTCCCTTGGCACCAGAAACCCACCAGCACCCCTGCCTCAGTTTAGGCAGCTCTCTCCAGCCTGCCCAGATGTGCCTCAGCAGAGCCAAGCAGCATCCACCCCTATTCCCAGTCCCACCTTGCAGATCTGTCCCATGACTGGGCCATCTAGCCACTCTAGACACCCCTAGGGGCCATCCCACATATGCACCATTTTGGGGAAGCCACAGACCCTATGGCTGCCCCCTAGCATCAACTGCTGGCACCCCCAGCTGGAAGAGACCCCTGGCCACATTCCCTAACCCAGGGTTGGATCAAGGGGGGCACCCCCTACAGGGGAAAGACCCCACAACCCAGTCCCAAACCAAGTCCCAATTGGGGCCAGCCTCCTGTACAGGGTAAAGACCCATGCCTCACAACCACCACGGGCCAGCTCCCCACAGGGGGAGAAGGCCCATGCTTCACACTCTGCTGGCCTGGCCCCCCACTCCCGGGCCCCTGCCTATGCCCCACTGCTGCCTGCAGGGACCTGAAGCTGGAGAACCTGCTGCTGGACAAGCGAGAGAATGTGAAGATCTCGGATTTCGGCTTCTCCAAGCAGGTGGTGGTGCCAAGCCCAGCTCAGCCACCTGCCAGCCCCTCGTGCCCACAACTGGTCAACGCAGTTCCCCTGAGCCAGACCTACTGCGGCAGTTTCGCCTACGCCTGCCCTGAGATCCTCCTGGGGCTGCCATACAACCCCTTCCTGGCCGATACATGGAGCATGGGCGTGATCCTCTACACGCTGGCTGTGGCCCACCTGCCCTTCGATGACACCAACCTCAAGCGACTGCTGCGTCAGACGCAGCGTGAGGTGACCTTCCCCCCGCAGCTGCCTGTGGCTGAGGAGTGCAAGGTGGGGCCAGGCAGGGTGCTGGCTGGTGTGTGTGTGGGGGGGTCAGGCTTGGTGGACAGGGGAGCAGAGATCATGGGGGCCATGCCTAGTGCAGGGGGCTGGTTAGAGCAGAAGCTGGCTGTAGTTTGAGGGGACCCAGAGAAATTAGAGGGAACCAGGTATAAGTCTGAAGCGGGCCAGGACCCATGCAGGAGGCCAGGCAGAACTGGGGGGGGGGGGCAAGCACAGTGCAGGGTATCTGACAGATTGGGGGGGCTGGATCATTGCTCTGGAGCCAGGCAGATGACAATGGAGGCCAGACTGCTCTGTGACACCTCCCTTCTCCCCCTCCCAGGAGTTGGTGCTCCGACTGCTGCGCCCAGCAGCCCGGCGCCCTACTGTGTTGGACCTGCTACAAACACCATGGGTCCTGCGATTCCAAACTGAGCGGCCTCAGGCGGAGCTGCAGGCGCTGGAGGCAGCCTGGGGTGTGAGGGCTGAAGGAGCACAGGGGGTGCCCCGCTCCTCCTCCCTGCCCCTGGCCAGTGAGAAGAAGCGGAGGGGCAGCGGCACCCAGCTGAAGTCAGCAAGGACACCAGAAAAGGGGAGCTGAGCACCCCCAATAAACAGAGGCCAAATCTATGGGGTGCTGTGTGGGGTGCAGCAGGCTGAGCAAAGGACTAGTGAGCCAATGGGGTGAACCTTGAATAACCTGCAGAGTAGGGACCTGCCCAGTAATCTGCTCCCCACATGGAGGGTGAAGAACACCTGCAAAGGGACTCCTTTCTCCCCTCTGGAGTCTTGGGGCACAACCCAGATTCCCATCTTCAGCTCTTTGGGGGAAGGACTCTCCCCTGGGCCCAGCGACACCACTGAATTCCTTCCCCACAAAAGTGGGGAGCAGAGCAGGCCCCTGTGTATTCACCTCATGGGGAGTCTCCATAATGCCATAGGCCCTCACAGTTCAGCACAAAGATGAAGAGAACTCCAAAACTCTAGCTTCCACCTCCTGAAGCATTCAGATCCTTGAGGAGCAGGTCACTCAGGAAAGCCTGCCTCCCCTGCCATGGCCAACACCAACAGTAAGCTTTCTTCCCTGTCCCATGTGGAGCTGTAGTAAGCTGTTACCACTCACACCAGGATTTAAAACCCATGGAGATATTGGAGGGGTGACCGCTCCACCACTGAGGTGTTTGGGGGGGCACACCAGGCAAAGGCCTCCAAGTTTGGGGATAGAAGTGCTGGGGCCACACCCTAGGGGGCCAGGACACATATCAGGGGTGACCCCCCACCCCCTCCCTACATTTATCTCCTTCCCTCACTCCCTCCATGGGGCCCTCAACATTCAGCCCCACCAGTGATGGGGTCCCCTGGGTGGGGCTGACAGTCACATCCTGCCCCCACCCTCCACAATACTCAGGAGGGCAGGAAGACTTCTAGTGGGGAGGATCTGGCCTCCCCCCCCCCACCTGATACCAAATTCACTGAAAGCGAAGGAAGGGGGCCTTATAGCTCCTTCCCCTACAGCTTCATCTCTTATAACCCCATAATCTCCTCTGAATCTTTCTAGTCCTTCCCTCTCAGCCCATCTACCCCTCCCTTATAGCTCCCTCCTTCTCTTTATTCTTCCTCCACTCTACAGCAAAGGGCCCCTATGAGTGTTGACCCAGAAAGGTCAATCCACACCAAGAACGGGGGCATTAGCCCTCTCCAAAGACCCCATACCAGCAGAACCCTCCAGTCCATTGCTGTGGGGTCACCCTGCCTCACACTCCCCTCCCTCAGATATCCCAGCCCCATTTCTAGGCATAGTTACTCCAGAGAATCTGTCCAGATACGTGCAAATCCTTCAAACTGCCCCCAAACTCATACAGGTCCAGGCCCCAAACCCCAGCAGCTAGGTTGTCCTCCCAGAGACACCACCCTCCTTGAGTGGGCCCCCAGGCTTCCAGCCATACTCAGGCAACACATACCCCAGACCCCACCCCATTTACCCAGGTCAAACCAAGAAGCACAATGGGGAGGACCCATTTCGTTACCTGCCCGTCTCCACGTTGGGCAAGGGATCCCCCTCCAACGAGCTCCACCCCCACCGCCCCACTCCAGAAGCAGTCGCATCTCCACTGCACTGAGACACCTTTATTAACACTCAGCAATTCAAACGCAGGAAACAAGACACCACCCAGCCACAGCTATGGCTGCAACCCCCCCCCCCGATCCTCCCAGCCCCTGCGGGCAGTCCCCCCCCAACCTAGAGTCCACAGGGGAGTGGAAACAGCAGCCATCCTGATGGCGCTAGCAGAGCAGGGGGGAGGAGGAGTGGTTCTGTTGATTCTGTGGGGTGGGGTGGGGTCCCTTCATCGGAGCTGGCCCCCCCCGCAGGGCCAAGACCAAGTGGAGGACGGAGCCACCTTGTATCTTGTAGTCTGCTGCTGTCTTCTCGTCGTTCCTGTGGATGAACAGAGACAGAGGAACAATGAGCAGTGCTGAGGGCCAGGATTCCTGGGTTCTCTTCCCAGGTCTGGGGAGAGAAAGTGGGGTCTAGTGGTTAGGACAAGATGAGCTGCAGGCCAAGGACTCCTGAGTTCTTTCCCTGGCTCTGGGAGGGAAGTGGGGTCTATTGGTTAGAATGCCACCCCCCTGGACTCCTAGATTCTATCCCATAATGCAGCAAGGAACATTCTGCTTTCCTTCTACCAGGGCAGAGGGAGCAGTGCCTATCCCACAATGCACCAAGGGTTGTGACACTTCCTGGACCCAAGCACGTATCCTGAATGCCCACTCCTCCACTCACATCTGCTTGCCACTGTAGATGAGGCGCTGCTGCTGAGGTGGGATCCCTTCCTTCTCCTCCACACGCTCCTTGATCCGCTCCACCTGGGGATCCGAGAGAGGGGTGACAGCTGGGAGAAACTCCGCACAGCTCACTGCCATCTGGGACAGACCCATGGGGAGTGTGTGTGTGTGGGGGGGGGAAGTGCTGCACAGAGGGTGCCGGTCCAGATGTTGGATCCCAGCTGAAGGGGATGGGGTTGGTCTAGACTCTAGGGCAAGGGTATTAAACTCATTCAGTGTGTGTGTGTGTGTGTGTGGGGGGGGGGGTTCACACTGGAGGGCAGGAAACCTGATGACAGCCATGTCTCTGCACGGGGTCCCCAGTGCTTTCTCCTGACATATTCAGAGCGGCATGGGCTGCCCTTTCCCTTCCCCAACCCTGCAGGCTCAGACACCTTCCTTTTCCCTGCCATGTGGGCTCTGGCTCCCAGACCTTCTTTTGCTGGGCACCTCCTGGACACCCCTTCCCTTTCCATTTCCCCTACTGCATGATGGTAGGCAATCAATCAGCTTGTCACAGTCACAGCCATAGGCAGGCTAGGCTCCTGCCTCCCACCTCCCCACCCACACATTGTCAGTCATTTAGCATGCTGTCCTTTGGTTGGGCTCAGTCCTGGCTGACCTTTGATTGGCTTGGTCTCATGTGCGGCCCTGCTACTTCTTCATTTATGATTCATACAATGTACTGTCAATCAAATTAGCATGCTGCCTGACTGTGAACAGTTGGGATAGGGGAGTGGCTCTCTCAGAAGCCTAGCCCAGCTTGCTGTGACTGAGACAATGGCTGGTTGGCAGACCACAGCAGAGCTGACCCGGGATTGGCTGGAGCACTTCTTTTGTTCTCCTGTGCTCTGACTCTGATTCCGTGAGTGAGTCAGAAGCACACCGGGGGCAGCCCGTCTTTGCTGTTCACTATTGCTGCTGCAGGGAGTTCCCAGACACAGTCCAGGCAGCAACTCTGCAGACCAGATCAGTACCCATGGCGGGCCGGAGTTTGACACCCCTGCTCTAGGCTCTTGGCCCCAGGAACCACAGGCCACAGTCCCCAGTCCTGCCCCTTCAGAGCAGGTACCTTGTCTGTGGGTTCGATGTCAATCTCAATCTCCTTCCCAGTCAGCGTCTGCAAGGAACAGGAGAAGACTTATTAGTGGCAGCTTCTCCAGGATAGCCTCTCACCCCAGAGCAAGACCACCTTCATTCTCCACCCTCCCCCCCGCCCCCAAGGATAGCAAGCAGCAGCACTTGTCCCACTGCCAGGCTGCACACCGGCTTCTCCCACAATGCTTGGAAGTGGGAGGGCGGCTTCCGCATCAAATCAAATCATAGGATAGGGCTGGAAGGGACCTCACAAGATCATTGAGTCCAACCCCCTGGGAATTGAACCCAGGACCTTCTGCATGTTAAGCAGAGGTGCTAGCCACTACACTATTTGCAGCATCATGTATGGGGACAGCGGCAAGCGAAGTGTATTTACGCATAATGCACCGGAACAGCAACTTGTGCTGCTCTGCACCCTTCCATCCCCCTGGGATACTGCCCCCCATTTCCCATCATGCACCAGGATAAGGGGCAGGACTAATGATGTCGGGAGGCTGGAACCCTGCTAACCCGCTCTACCCCTATCTGATCTCCCTCACGCACCAGAGCAGGGGCAGCCCCAGGACCTGCAGTCACTCTAGGGGAGATTCTCCCATCATGCCCCAGGGCAGGGTGTGGGCACCACCGATCCCATGATGCAGCGGGACAGCACAGCTTGCTCCCCCGCTGTCCCCCCACTCCCGGGGCTCGACCCCCATCTCCCGGCGGGCCCCTCGCTCACCTTCACTTTGATCAGCATCGTGGCCCAGGGACACCTCACCTCTGACTCCGGAACCAAAATCGGACCGGCGCCGACTCGTTGCGCTCCTTACCCAGCAATCTTCGGGGACCTCGATCTGTGGCGTCACTTCTGGTCCCCCGCAATGCACGATGGAAGCCGTAGTCCCCCTCACCCCCTCCCTTCTGTGGTGCAAAGCGTCACGCGCCCTATGAGCTGAGGGGCGGGATGCGCAAAGCCTACGAGATGCTGTTAGCTGAACCGCTGGCATTATGGGAGTTGTAGTTTCTTTAGAGCTGCGACCCGCGCCAGTGGCAGGGGGCCGGAATACATCTCCCGCGAGGCGCCGCGCTCACAAAGATGGCCACCGCGCTGCTGCCCCAGCGCCTGATGGGAGATGTAGTTTTTTCAGCCTCTGGATAACGCTTGCCACGGAGCGCGGCGAGGAACGGGGCGCTGGGCCGGGCTCGCGACCCCAGGGAGCATCGGCTGGTCGAACCGCTGCGGTAGGACCTGGATGCCTCGTCAGCGCGTGGGTAGCAGCAACCGGAAGCGGAGGCGGAGGGGCTCACCGGATGTGGGACCTCCAGGAAGTACTTCGGGTGCCAATCACTAAATCAGTGGTTCCCAACCTTTTTTCTGCCGTGGCACACCTTGATACCTTCAAATTTTTCAAGGCACACCACTGTTTAAAAAAAAAACAAAAACAAACAAACTTCATGAATATTCAAATTAACTCACATTACTTATGAATATTTATGAACCATGGCACAGTGTTTTGAAAATGCTCCTATGTGGGGTAGTAGGTGTAAGCAGCGGTGGCAGAACAGGGGAGGTCAGGAGTCGTGCACAGTGGCATGAGTGAGAATGGGGAGCAGGGCAGGGGTGGCAAAAGAGGACAAGGGCAGCCATGTGGAGAACAGCACAAGGGTGGCAAGAGAGGAGAGAGGAAGGGAGGACGAGTGGCTTTGTGGGGGGCGCAAGGGGAACCTGGGGAGTGGGAGGGTAGGGCAGGGGACCCTGGTGCAGCACCCACTTTCCCCTTCTCCTCAGTGGCTCCCTGCCACCCAGGGAAATCCTCACCCCGCTGCTGCTCCCTCCCACCCCAATGGGTCCCACCCCCAGCCCCCTGCTGCCTGTGATGGACCCTTCCATCACTGCAGGGGCCAGAACCAGGCCTCCAGCTCCCAGCTACACCCCCCCCCAGCCACCCCACCTTCCAGCTACACACCCTGCAACCAAACAGCTGCCCCCACAACCCCAGCTACACACTCTTTGCTACACATCCACTCCCACCCACTTCTGTTATACAGACACACCAGCCCCACACAAGCCCCAGCAGCACCTCAAAGCCCTTACCTGGGCTTTCTGCAGGCTGCTGACACAAGCTGCTCTGCCCTGCAGAGAGATTCACATACTCCAGGCCTCCCATCCCTCTCTGTTGGCTGAGTTAAGGTGGAGCGGGGTTTAAAGTGGAGCCACCGGAACTGTGCATTCTGACTGCTCCTGTTACTTTTAGGGGGACCCCTGGAACTCTGCGTTCCAGTACCTTCCTCTATTTTAAGGGAGGCTGGAATGCTGCCTGCTTAAATATAGGGGGCCCCAGAACTGTGTTCCGGTGCCTTCCCCCATACTTTCACCTCTGCCTTTTCCCAGCCCAGCCCAGCCCATGTGCCTGGGCTGAGCAGGGAGGCAACTTTAATGCCAGCTCTAGGGGGTGCTTGCAGCACACTTTGGGTGTTGCCCTGGCACACTGATTGGGAACCACTGCACTAAATTAGTCCTGTGTGGCCAGTCTGGGTTCTGAAACTCGCGGCCCTATGGGGTAGGCGATGGGGATTGTGATGTGGGGTTAGCGTTGGTCACTCCATCCCTTTTAGGGGGTGAGGGGCAGCAGGGGGGGGGGGGCAGGGGGGGGGGGTGTCCAGTGGTCGTGCTAGGGTCAAAGGTTATGATGGGTTGACCATGCCTGTGGAGGCCAGTGGTGGGTAGGGAGGTAGGAATTGTTCTGAGAGGATCAGAGATTGTGACCACTTCTGAACCTATATCACCAAGGGGTCAGGAGTCAGAGGTGGAAGGTGACCAATAAAGGGGATCATGAAGGAGGACAAAGGTCATGACCTAGATTCAGTTGTGGGCACAGGCGTCACTGGCCGGGGGAGGGACCCAGGCCCCGCCCCTGGCCCGCAGGCCCTGCCCCCGGCCAGGGACAGGGCCAGAAGCCGCGGTGCTGCTGCAGGCGGCTAGGCCCCACATCCCCGGCTGGGGATGGGGCCAGAAGTGGCGGCAGGAGGCTGGGCCCCGCATCCCTGGCCGGGGCTGGAAGTGGCCGCAGGCAGCAGTGTCCTGCATCCCTGGTTGGGCATGGGGCTGCCACCGGCGCAGGCGACCAGGCCCTGGATCCCTGGCTGGGGACAGGGTTGCCGCGGCCACCGGTGGGTGTCCTGGATCTCCAGCCCGATTGGGCTGGAGATCCGGGGCACCGGCGCTGGGATTCGGGGCATGTGCCCTGGGTGCCCAGTGCCAGCGACGCCTCTGGTTGTGGGGGGCAGAACTGTAATGAACAGCAGTGTTAGAGATTACGCTGGGGATAAGGAGCCAGCATTGGGACCATCAGACTTGAACTCACTGTGGTCTTGCTTGGTAACTTGCCCAACCACCTCTCTGCCAGCTGGGACCCATGGTGCCCAAGCCCCATGGGAAGTCACTTGAGATGGGGTCATCTGGTCTAGGCACTAGTTGTCATATAAGTAGCCAGTCACCGTGGTGCCTTTCTCCTACAGGGGACTTTGCTGGATTTGGGAAGGAGGCCCCACTTGCTGTGGCTGGCCCTCAGCCCCTTCTGGTCCCAGCAAGGCACTGAGGGCAAGGTCTTGGGGCTAGAGAGTGGTCACTTGGGACTCTGGAAGTTTCTCCCCAGCCAGCCCCAACCCTATCTCTGCCTCCTCCATGCCAGCTGCCCGCAGTGCTACATGTTGGTAATGATATCAAGCTGCACTTTAAAGATGCCGTGCTGAGACCTAAGTGTAGCACCCTTAAATCCCTGAGTGAGGTGAGAGCACCCCAGCCCAGATTTCACTCCTTTAAGGTGTTATACAAAAAAGGGCACCCAGGAGACCACTCCCTAATAAAAAGAAAAGACTAGCAGGATCTTATTTAGGGGGACAAGGCAATATGCCACATTTATTGTAAAGAAGTAAGAATAGCAAAAGGCAGTCCCTCTCTCTCTCTCTCACACACACACACAAAATAGCAAAAGGCAGTCTCTCTCTCACACACACACACACACACACACACACACACACACAGTTCTGCAACCTGGTATGATATAATTTCCAGTCCTTTCATGTGTTGCTTCAGCCAACCTAGTGGCCAACTAGGCTGGGCACAAGGAGGGAGCCAGGCCTCTGTCAGTCGCGATCTGATGCTCCAAGATGACAGTTGCGGAATGAGACCTCTAAGTTTTCATGTTCTCACCCATCTTTTATACTTGCTGGCCCTCAGGTAAGTCTGTAGGATTTGCTGTGTCATGTTGCCTCAGGGTTCCTGTGAGATCATTGGTCACCAGTCACTTGCAGACTTGATTGTATTTTGTTCTTTTCTTTCTGGGGTGGCTCCTTCTGTTTACTTTTATCAGAGATGTCTGCATTGTTCAGCCAGTTAGATGGTACTTATGGTTCATCAGGACAGGCTGGCAGTTGAGACTGGCCTCTTCACACACACACCCTTCATTCACACACCTTGTTCACACATTTAAAAGAACATACATAGCATATGCCTAAACCAGATTTCATCAAGTATCTGAAATGGAGTTCAGTGTTTAAGCAGGAGTTCCAAATTGACAATATGGAGTCTTGTTGGACATTGGTTATAATAGCCCTGTCCCCCTACATTATCTGTCTGTGCCTCACAAAGGGATTCCAGGCCTGCCATTGATAGGATCTGCCTCGGGCTGGGGAGACCCATGTCTCATCCTCAGTTGCTGGCCTCTGGCCTACAGTGGCTCTGGATAGATCTGGTGCACCCCTAGCATGTCTTCTCATAGATTCCTGCTACTGCCTTGCTCCTTCTCCAGGACAGGGGATCTTATCAGATCATTCACCTTCTGCAGCTCACACCAGATGCGCCATGACATTCCCATCATTGCTGCCAACATGGACACCACTGGCACCTTCGAGATGGCCAAAGTGCTTTGCAAGGTCAGGGCAGCTGTGAACAGGAAATCCAGACCTCAAAGCAGCAGCATTGATTCACCAGCCAATCAGCAATGGGGATCCCACCATGTGTTCTTGTAAGCTGATCTATGGTACTAAACTCTATAAGCTGAAAGCTGACAT